>QMIH01002529.1:4660-64517 GCA_003987875.1 Clarias batrachus | reverse complement strand
TATTTTGTATTGTTCTAGAATGTAGAAAATTAATCCAATTAATCCAAACCTGTATCCAAACTTTTGCCTGGTACGTCTGTTATTAGAAGAACAGCTTACTAGCTTGCCAGGCAGTCAGTGGTGGGTAGCATTTTCTCATGCATTCTAGCTAATAGATTTCAGACTGTGAAAAACAATCCCCACTGGTTGAATTCACTGTTGGGCAAAGCTAAGCTTTTCTAGTCTTGTGTATTTTCTGGAATATATGTAGTCATTTGCACACTGGGAATTTTGTTATTGAAAATGATCTGCCATTGCAGTTGAAGTATGCACTTAGATAATGAGTTATGTACTTCAATGCCAGCCTTCATTCTGACACATACATGCACGCACACACACACACACACACACACGCATGCACACACACACACACACACACAGTAGAGAAAAGTTAGAAAAGCAGAGGTTTCTATTTTTCATTTGCAAACTTTTCAGTGCATATTGTTACAACCTATACACTTTACACATTCTCTACACTCTTATAAGGTTTCCTGATGGCTTTCTCGTTATAAACCTTCAGTATAGCCCTGAAAATTTAGCTCAACTAAAAATAAACAAACAAACAAATAAATAAATAAATAAAAAATCTCACTCATATGAATGCAAACCCTGCAACACACATTTACAAGCACGGATATTAAGAATCTCATAGTTGTTTCAGCACAAATGTCAGGGTGCATTGTAACCTTTACCCAAGTGCATTATCTGCCTTGATAGTAGGAGGGGGGACAAGGAACTGAAATGACACGATAGGATTTGAAAGGTCTCCATCGGTGACTGGCCCTGAGGGTATCTTCCCTTCACAGTTCAGTGACACTAGTACTCTCTCTCTCTCTCTCTCTCTCTCTCTCTCACACACGCGCGCATGCACGCACACACACACTTTACCTTCACATGAGCGTCACTGTTGATATTCATCCCTGTGCTGAGCCTTGATGGCTGCTCTGCTAAATTACAGCTCTCTACCAACACAGCTGGATAGGAAGAGACAGTTAAATGTGTGCTGTGATATTTTTTTAGAAGAAATATTGAACTAGTACAGTGGTGTGTAGTAAAAAGACAGTAACTTAAGTAGACTTATCTCAAGTTGAAAACTATAATGTTTACCTCGAAAGGACTAGAATCCCATTTATGGAACATTTTGCTTTAATCTATTTAGGGAAAAGGAGAGTTAAAGATTTTTCTGTCTGATTCAGAATAACAAATGTTTTTGCCATTAAAAGTAAGCAGGTATTAGAGAAAACAAAAGAGAGAACAAACTAATCTCCAAGGCAGAATTTCCACTCACATGAAAGCAATAAAAACAATGTTCATGAATTATGAAAATTTTATTGAAATTTAATTGAGTTGAAATGAAAAACAACTTTAAATTTACATGAATTCATACACAAAAAATTATATATTTTCATATCCCTGGAATCATCGAGTCCTAGAATATGCCTGTGTACACAAACAAGTAGTTTTCATATGGTCAAAAAGTTTTTTAGTCCCAATCTTGTGAGTTCTGATCACATTGTCTGCATGTGGAAATTCTCTCATTTCACTACTAAACATAGCTACGTTTTTTATTTTTTTTTTACTGTTGAGTTTAATCATGCAACTTCAGGTTTTTCCCCCTAACCACATTTCATCCACAAAGTTAATGGTTCAGCACTATGTATATTTCCAGGATGTGATCATGTGTTGAATGGTTCCTAACACATTTAACACACTAATCTTTTTAATTGTTTTCTTTGCAGCGCAATAATTTGACCCTTCTTAAATCACAACTTATTTTTGGCCAGGCACGGTATTACAGGCAAAATGAAACCTAATGTAGAAAATAAAAATAAAATAGCCTACTACACTGAGTTATTTATTTATGCACTAGAGCAGTTATATTTCATTTGATAGTTGCATTTTAATTTTACTGATGTAAACTTGCCTCCAAATAGTACTGAATTTATATGTTTAGATTGATGGACTTTCCTCCTGACATAATTTTAACGATTTCATAAAATGGAGAAAAACCTATATGATTGGTTGATGATATATGATTTCTGTTGGATAACATTCTGTGAAAGCCATAAGTATAACACCCTGAAAAACATAAAATTCCATATTTTTTTCAGGTCTACAAATGATTGCTTTGTATTTGCAGCTGGGAACACTTACCACTTCATTTATTATTAGAAACAATTGTTGCAAACCTGGGAAAGTTAATTTTATATTTCATTGGGCTTGCAAGTGGTGCAACAGAAAAATCCTTATCATCAGGAAATCAACAGTTAGATTTCTGACAGCGCCACACCCATCCATGGCTGGAAGCCTTGGGAGCAGGATCGACCATGCTCTCTGGGTGGGAGGGATGGCATTCATAAGCATGTTGTGCACTGCTCTGTTATTAGAAAATTGATTCTAGTTTTGTCTGTGAAGATTCTCAGTCATCCAGGTGAGGTTATCTGGAAGTTAAGTCATGTCAACTGGACTTCTTTCTAGTTCAGGAGAAACATTTCAATTCAAATCTATTTTATTTGTACAGTGCTTTTAACAATTATCATTGTTGCAAAGCAGCTTCACAATCAAAAAATTTTTTAGAAAGAAATAACAAAGAAAAAACTTCACTACTCATACAAGTAGCATCTTCTGTCTAAGGTAAGTTGGAAAGTTTCTCTTATGATCTTTCTAGTTTTCTTTAGCTCACACACGAGAAAAGTGATCACTTTGAAGCTCTTCCAGAATTGTTTTAAAATTACTTAACATGCTCCATATAAGGTATAATATAATGGGTTTTACCATGAGAGATCAGTCAGTGCAACTCCATCTCAGTTCAGAAAAAAATGCTTCTCCTCAGTTCGCTAATCTCCTATATCAGTCTAATGGGGAATAAAGCAGAAAACCTGATTTTGATTAAAAACCGTATCAAATTAATGACTAGGATTCATGAGGAAAAAACATGGTTTGATAATGTAGTACTGTACATATACAGTACATATTTTGTAAAGCACAAAAGAAAATATAGAGAGTTTAATTCAGTAATTGCCACCGTACATTACACACAATGTAATTAACAATTGGGTGCAATTCATAATAGCCATTCCTCCCACTGACATCTCTTTGGAAAACCTGGATGTAGCCTGCATGAACACATAGAAAGCAACAGAGAGTCTGCCCGAGCTCATACCCACACCTTCAAATAGCCCAGAATTGTAAGGAAGCAATGATACCTGCTGAATAATCCTGCAGAGTGGTAATACATTTTTTTGTTTTTTTTACAAACCATTTTGCACTAGCTCCTATTTTTCAAAACTCCAGATACAAAATTCTCAACCGCTGATCGAAATACACATTTTTCATGACTGTAACATTTTTTTTTTTCAAATTTCTTGGAGACAATACATATAAGCCAAAGACCATTTTCTTCATTGAATTGAAATCACTGATTAAAAATGACACAACTTAACATAAAAGTATTACCGTTTCCAAGTGCATTTCACACATTGCATTTGAGATGACTGCAATGTGTAATGTGTCACTTTCATCAAAGTGATCTATCTATTAGTTGATACAACTGCTCAGAATGAGAAGTAACTATTGCATTGCTCTTAACACATAGATTTTGGATATCAAGGAAAAATCTCATGTTCACATTATGAACATTTCAAAATAACGAGATCCAAACTCCATTTCTTTACTGATGATTGATTTCATCTTGTGGTACAGTATGTGTATAAATGAGTGGTATCAACATAGTGATGCTGTAACATGGAGCAGGCAGTTAGTCAAGTCGGATGAGGAAGACGCACAAAAATGAAATGGGACAAGCACCACATCTGATATCATCCTAGGGGATGGCTTGGGCCTCACCAGAGATGCCTGAAGATTTTTTCCAAGATGATTGGCAAATGACAACATTCATTTTGAAGTGGATGGGAACCAAATCCACATGTTAGGCTTAAAGGGAAATGAGTGAAAACAGTAATCCTTTTTTTTTTAAGCATATGATGAACAATACAGTTCAATGATTCCACTGTATCTGTAGAACTCTTCCTCATGAACCTTTTACACTGATGTTGTGTGTAGCTCCATAATGAAACATATATCACATTTTCTGTACTACAATATCTTATGGGTGTATGAACAACTAAACAGTGGAAATGTTGGTACTGTATCTTGTGTGTGGGTGATCTAAAGAATTGTCTCCATGATTCTSTATGTGTGCGGCTTCTCTAAAAATATGGATGCAAAAGGTTTCGGAAAWACTCTTGGCACCAACAACGATGGAGCAACTTTCTTGCCTATTTTGATGCTTGACATGAGCTTCAGCAGATTGTCTTGACAATGTCTACGTGCACTGACTTGCTGCCATGTGATTGGCTGATTATATATTTGTGTTAACAAGCTCCTGAACTCCTGAATAAAATGGCTGGTGAATGTATATGTGACAGTTTAAGGTTTGTTCATCTTCTAAATACATAAATGCATGTAAATGTAAATATTTTAAATACTTTAATGCTTGCACACCTAGTCCAAATTTCTGTTATAGTGAGTAGTTGAATGACTAGAAGATGAATTGATCATCAAAGTGCTTAGAGATGATGCATTCTTTTAACATTTAAACAAGAGAACTTTTTATTTCCATCTTTCATCTCTACCAATGAAATGTTCTCTGTGGCACTAGCCTTAACACAAGTCCGAAGCATGATTGATCCACCCGTGTGCTTAACATTTGCATATGTGTTTTTTATTTTCTTCATGAAATTCTGTGCCTCAATATTGCAACCAAAAAGTTCTAGTTTCCAAAATGCCTCAGGCTTGTTTAAATGTCTATTCACTTCTGAGAACGCAGAAAAAGGTTTTATTAAATATTTATATAGGTGTCACTGCACAGAAGAAGAGCGCACCACTGTTCTATCCCTCTATAGGGCTTTTGCAGTCAATCTGGGGTTTTATATATATAGCAGTTTTCCTGGAAAGTTTTAACTGCTATTTCTTAATTGCATTATGAACTGGGATATCGGCTACCTGAAAACTATAAATCTTATTATAGTCTTCTTGTATTTTGTATTTTGTGTTTTATTAATTATTATATTTTGACACTGTGACACTGTAAGCAATTGCTTACATGAGCCCAGGAATGCTGATTGTTGGTACAATCAGCATTCTCAAGATTTGAGAAGTATATTATTTATATATAAGCAGAATATTTACAGTATTACTGTAGTACAATTACAGTGCTGTGAACAGTCAATGAGATTAATTAAGAGCTCACATTTCTTGTGGTGTCCCAGCTTTTGCATGGTGTTCCTTTTTTATTCCTTTTAAATAAAATAAAGATATAAATGTAAAAAATCATGCTAACTTAATGTGAGTTTTCTACTCACTTAAACATTGATAGTGATATATGTTTTTGACCTATCATGATACTGTACATATCCACATACATTTTCCAGCCAAAAAATGTGCACAATCAAATATTTCATTGGACTGCCTTTTGCGTTAATTGCCCCCATGGAATTGATAAAACTTCTGCAATGACACAACATTTCTCTCCAAGATCTTGTATTGATGATGTGAGCGTAAGACCATTGTGTCCCAATGAGGTTAAAGTCTGGACTCTGTGGTGAATCCTGGCCTTGTTATTTTGGAATATGCCCGTGCCATCAGTGAAAAAAAAGGTGCTTTAATAGAAGCCTTGCTGATGTTTGTTAAACTTCAGACATCAAACTGTATATTTGGGTTTTTAGATATGTCAGATGAAACAAAAATTAGCACAATTTTTATAAAGGGTAAATACTGTACCACTATAAGAATATGGAAATTATGTTGCAAAATGTTTGGTGAAAGAAACAGCCCATAACAACCATAAAAACATGTTATGTTTCAAATTTTTTGGTCATGTTTGGGAAGTTGGTTAAATGAACTAAAATTCAGGTCATTATATTGCTTATTTTGAGCTGAAAGATATTACACTCCATGTGCACAATCCTGAGACATATATATGTTTATTAAAAAACAGCAAATGGGTAAAATGCTCTGAGGTTTAATGGCTACGATATACTGCAGGAAGCTACTCAATGCATAATTTAGGGTTAAATAACTTGTTACCAGCTTAAACATATTAATCACTGAAGTAATCAATTAATTGAAGACTCAAAACCATTTGCTTAGTTAAAAACAGGTGGTATTTTTTCCCCTTTTGACCAGGCAATATAGATGTTATAAAAGGTTAACCATCAGGGGGCAATTTTTGACTAATATTTACTGAGCAGGACACTGCTTCCTGTAATTAGTTGACACCATGTATTTGCTTATGTTTTATTACCTGGGCTTTAAATATAGACAGTAGAAAATTATGCGGTGCAGACTGGAACAGATATATCTAATTGAATGAAAAGACATATTTTATTTTGATATGATTACCTGCAGTTAAAGTTACCTCATAATGCATATAATCATCATTATTTCCTTGTTATCCTCTGCATTTTAAAATAGCATTTCTCTGTTATGCCATCCTCTATCTCAGCCAGCACCTGCTGAGCCCTTTCTGTCTGTGCTCCCCTCTGCTCCTCCTTCCTGCTTCATCAATCACCTTGTGGAGGCAAATCATGTGCATATGGAGAGAAGCATGCCGGTTCAATCTGGCAAACCTATCTTTTATTGCCAGTTCATAATTGAGACGGTTTTCCTAAACAGGTGAAATCTGTCAAGCGCAACTAATAGGATCTCTCTTACTCTTTCATGTTTGCACTCTTCTATTCCTTCAATCATTGCTCAACATTTGCACTTGATATTAATAAGGTTAAAAAAAGTAAATGAATGAATAAGTGGATGAAGCACATGCGTATTAAGAATTTAATTCTGTATTTATTATTATTTGCTTTTACATACAGYTACCCAATGAGTACCAGCATCACACTACATAAGAAAATGGAGATAGTGCTTCACTTAAGGTTCATATCAAACATCAGAAAAAGTGGGATCTTTGTGACTTTAACCTTGGGCATACCAGATGAGCTGGTTTGAGTGTTTTAGAACTTCTGATCTTTTGGTATTTTCACACACAACAATCTCTAGAGAATGATGTTCTAAAAACATCTCTTTGGATGGTCTGCAGGCTGAAACATCTTGTTGATGAGAGGATCAGTGGAGAATGACCACACTGATGAGAGCTGACAGGGACTCAAATAAGCATTCTTTACAACCATGGTGAAAAGCACCTCAGAACACACAACAGCAGAAAAGTACATCAGGTTCCATTCCTTTGATATTATTAAGCCCAGTTACTGGATCTGTAGACATTTGATTATATATTTATTCATTCATTTCACAACCAGAAGACGTACTATAAACCTTGCCCTCACAATGCTTGAAATACTTGAACAAACAAACTGCAGAAGTCACTATCAAAGCAACAGGCAACAGGGTATAATTTTATGACATTCTTTTGATGAATGTTAATTATTGATTAATACAGTAACCATGGTTACATATGATCTACTATTTCAAATAGGATCTTTTTTCCCCTCCTTGTAAGAGGAACCTGATATTGTTATGTGTATCCAAATCATCATGMTGTGTTTTTGTGAGAGAGTGTGTGAAAGTGAGCAGACCAATGTCATAAGCTCCACTCTCTTTAAGGTCAGCCTTTCACAATAGGAAGCTCACAGTCTGCTCAACACCAATCTTCTTCTGTCTCGCCATTCCTTTTTTTTTTGTATCTCTCACTGCTTTGTCTTCCTTCCTTTCATTATTTTTTCAGCTTCAGTGCATTTTCTCGCTTCTCTCTCTCTCTCTCTCTCTGCTGCCAGACAGTGTGTAAGTGTTCTAACTTGGAGCAGTATAAGAGCGTCTGTGTGATTGGCTAAATTCAGAAGCAGTGTTCAAAATCGATTACAGCGTGCCATCACCCAACTGTGTTTTGTGTCTAGCATGTTTTCCTTTCATATCTCCACACCCTGGCCGTGCAAATCTTCTGCCTGCTCTCTCCCATTATTATACAYCTCAGTTTCTTCTATTCTTGSGTGTTTCTCCTCATCCTATACTSCTCTCAGGGATTTCATGTTCTGCTATACCCTAACTCATGACCCAGTTGTTCTTCTGATACTATTTGCTTCCTTTCCTTTCCCTTCCTCAAGTGGTTCTGTCGTATACTATAGGACAAAAGACACATATGTCTGTCTGATAACAAGCTGAAATTGTTGCGCTCTCTTCCTCAGCAGGCTAATGTGCTGTGACTAAAGCAATTGTTAAGTAAACATGCTGCTATTAGTTATTTTGTGCCACTGAGATGTATTACAGGGACAATGATCCTGACAGCTCAGAAGGTTGGTGGTTTAAGCTCCATTTCACCAAGTTGGGCTGTGTTGTGCCCTTTAGCAAGGCCCTTAACCTTAACTGTATCATGGCTGATCCTATGCTTTGGCACCATCTTAACTAGCTTTGATATGCAAAGAAAAGATCTTCACTGTGCAGTAATGAACATGTGACAAATAATGGTTTCTTCTTCKATTAAATTCCAGACATTGTCACGCAATAACACTCTCCTTATTTCCAGTCAACATCCTGACCAAAGACACTCGTGCCCTTTTAAATTTAAAATATGCGCTACAACAATAATTCCGCTTTATCTGGATTGCTTAGCTTTCTCCATTCCCCTGATTCTTTTGTGTGCCTCTGTGTGTTCGATCTTGTTGAGGTCAATGTAGACTGAAGAGAATTGCCATAGAAAGTGACAGAGAGAAGGCCTCTTCGTTCTTTTCTATCAGTTTGCTAAGTTTTTTTTTTTTTTTTTTGTATTATCGAAAGTCAGTGAACCATTCTCACAGAAACAGAAAGATGAACTCAAAGAGAGGGCAATCCTTTGCTATGCCAGACACAATGTTCTCTCTCATTCTGAGAAAAAGAACACCAAAAGTATACTTTTGAAAATGTGACTCTGTGTCATGCATTTCGGGAAAGTCATAGTGTGTTAATGTGAGCACTCCCCACCCAATTCACTGTGTCATTCTGTCTTGGCCTGTGTTCCTTTGACTTTCCTTTACTTTGGCCTTTCTCTGTCTCACTCTCACCTCCCCCAGTAATCATCAGTTCATCATAATGATTAGAAGGCTTTCTAGCAATCTCTAAATGTCCTGATGCATTTTCTGGCTGCATACCAAAGAGTACAAAATAATACTTTCGTAACCAGACACTGCACCTAGGCACCATTTAATGTGACCGCCCATCCACACACATTTCGCTGGGTTCTGGCCTCGACAGTTATCATGCCTGGGCCTTCCACACTGCCATATAACTAGTCCAAGTCAGACTGTAAATACATTGAGACAGAGAAGATACACTTTCAAGATTGCTTAAGGAGCTTTGGGCTGGTGAGCGAACAGAGATAGGTTTATTTCCTGGAGCAGTACATTATCCTATTTCAGATTTCAGTAAGAGCAGAACTTTGGTTAATGCCAAGGAACATTAGCAATGCTATTGTCTGCCAGCTCCTACTGCAATACACTAATATATGGTAAATTAGATGGGTCTTCATAAATCTATGAAGTATCTTGAACAAAAGTCTCTCTTAAACTGCGTTTTTTTTTTTAGCTAAGTATCTAAAAAACATTTCCCAGTTAAGCAGCTATTAAACAATGCTGCTACCATGAGTTATATATAAAGAACTTAGTGATAGGCTTGTGTGATGAATTATGAGCATCCCATTCAAATTCTCAATGATTACAATTTTTGATAAGTAAAGAACAACGCCACACAGTTTCTGTTATCATTTATAATAGCTATTAAATGTGAAGTAATCAATCTTAGAGAAATGTTGTGGATATTTGAACTCAGTAGCCGAACAAATACAACCACCCTCTCCCACCCACCGGAAGTGCTCCACCAGAAGCTCCACCCCAAACTCAATGATGTGCATTGCTAAAGCTACTGGAGCTCTCTGGAGCTCCAGGCTGGTGAGCGAACCAGGGAAAAGGCAGGGGCTAGAGGACGGTGTCTCCTGGAGCTCAATAGACTACAGTGGAACCTTGGATTGCGAGTAACGTGGTTTACGAGTGTTCCGCAAACCGAGCAAAGATTTTTAATAAATTTTTAATCGGAAAACCGAGCAAGTATTAGTTTACGAACGCCGAGTATCATGTATCACGCATGCGACTCTTATTTTGAGAGTGTCACACTCTCACCTCTCTCTGATTCCGTTCATGCCAGTCTCAGAGAGATGTCTTTTTTCCGTTAAAACGGTGTTTCCGCTGTGCTTATGCGTTTGTTGTGAAACTTAAAAAGTGATTCCGTTAATATGCGCTCAAGCCAGTCTCAGAGAGATTTCTTTTTTTCCTGTTAAAACAGTGTTTCCGTTGTGTGTGTGTGTGTGTTTGTTGTGAAACTTAAAAAGCAAGGTAGGGAGAGGGAGGAGAGGTGTTCCTGTGCAAAACGAGGCAAGGGAAGGGGCTAATTCCACACACACACACGGCGCCTGCGCGCACCAACGGAAACACTTATCTGTCAGGATTTATTTGTACTTTTTTTAAAGGTAAAGTGCAGATTAATTTGTTTTATTTTAATTTTATAGATTGTATTAATTATTTTTATGCATTTATTTTTTGGGGCTGTGGAATGAATAATTTGAGTTTTCATTATTTCTTATGAGAAATTATGATTTGGTTTACGAGTGTTTTGGAACACGAGCCCACTTCTGGAATGAATTATGCTCATAATCCAAGGTTCCACTGTACTATAAATAAAAAATGGGTTATCCCAGAGGTCTTTAAACATTAACAGCTCCAGAATGGCTGGCACAAAGACTGGCCTCACATGGCGAAACCAAACAATATAACAAGTCATCAAACCAATGTCATGTAAAAACACAACTAAGTTAGATGTTTATGCTGTTTTTCCAAAATTACAATGAGAAGACGAGCATGTAAAAAATCAGATAAGCTAACAAGTAAACAAGCATTTCCAGTACTGTTACCTAGCATAACATTTTTGCATATGCATAGTCCCAATGTGGTAACAAACTTGTGTTTGGGGTTATTATGGTGGTAAAATCCCTTGCTAATTTCATACAGACAAATAACATGACATAATATTAGATTGAACACTGTATAATTAGCTTATGTTATATTAGCTTATGTTGTGGGTTAGCATACTGCCGCTAATGCAAAACAAATTGGGATTMGCCAGCACAAACTTTACCAAATGGGTAAAAATTATAGGGGTGTATTGGTTATGTAAAAAACATCATATACAACAAAAATCTTATTATTACATGTCACCACAGAGGTCTTGCTAGTGATGAAATACAACTTTGTCCCTGGAGTCTTTAATAGGACTTTGTCTCTGGAACTCTGTAGCCTTCTCCCAGTCCTGGGGAAACCGAGAAAAAGAGTCTGACCCAGAAAGCTCAACATAAAAGTCCTGATCCTGATCCAGATCCTGGTCTATGTATGGGCCGTGGATCTTTTGCACACAGAACTCGATGCATACAGACTAAGATGAAATATTCCTTATTTATTATTAGAATTTAATCACTAAGTGCACCTTTATGTCATTCCAATTTTAATCACTTTCTTGAGAACAAAAATGTCATGTCACTAATTAATTAAAAAATCTCACTATAGTAATGATTTACTACATTGTTATTTTCTTAACCTTTCTTAACCAGTTAAGCTGTCTAATAAAGCTAACCTGAAATCCTAAGCACTGCTTGAAAACCTGAGGAATTTCTTTAAAAAATTCACTGGTCAACATTCACCGAAATAAAAATTACTGAAGAGATTAGACCTTTGGCCCATATTGTAAGTGCATTTTCCATGGAGTTCACATTTTTTAAATTAATAAACAACTATGGAATTGAAAATGTTGATAAATGTGCTTCCATACATATTTGTTAAAACATAAACGTATGTCATCATAATATTACTGAAGATGTTGATGGGCTCACTTGCCAAAGCACTTAATATGTGCAGATGGCAGCCCGGGCACTAGTCTCAGTGCCACTCCTTGGCAGCACACACTCCCTGCAGACCCTTTTCTTCTCAGAGTTGATAACAGTCAGATGTGGCTTCATCATTTATTGTTGATTGATGAGCATTTCTTGCTGTCATTGGGATAACAAGTTCCCGTGACACGTCCTAGAGTCACACTTTGTAGCCACTCTTGAATTTGGCTGTGAATATTCATCCTCAAGCACAACTTGCTGCACTGTATGCATTGTAGCACCTGGCAGCCAGTTCTTTGAGTGAAGCTGAAATATACAACCAGCAAATGCATTTTTGATAAGCTTTTAATATCCTAAAAGTCATGCTGGAAATACAACCAAAATGTCCTTTCAGGCCAGTTTAAATTTTGGTTTCGGTAGGAAAATTGCCTACTCAGCATTAAATCATTTGGGATTAACTTTCTGTTAGTTTTAACAGTGCTAAACACACCCAGTCCATGTATCTTCATGTTCTCAAAAAGCTTCACCCCTGGGTAGGAAGTGTTTATGAAAATGGAAAGAAAGAATCTATAGTAAGGTCTGGCCATGTCGGTGAGCAAGACAGTTTTCCTATGTGCCCTCATGTTCTGCATTAATTTGGAATTTTGTGACAAACAGTGGAAATGTCTATCATGACCTACAGTAGGGGAAGGAGCATAGGACAATGTAGTCAGAATCCCTACTGTTTCAAATGATTCAAAGGCCTCATGAGACCTGGACCCGTTCAGTGTGTGATTCAGAATCCATTAGTGGATCCGGGTTTCTTTTCTCTATGACAGGCTTGTCTTCCCTTTAGTTTACAATGTTGTTGGTTATCTTGTAAGCAGAGATAACTGATAATCATTGTCTTCTGCTACTTTTTTCTTTTTTACTATTGTTAAATACTATTGTTTAAATGCCCAGATCATTGAAAATCTTTCTCTTCCCATGACTTTAGGAAAAGTGGTCTAGAAAAGCTGYTTATATTGTCTGCATTTTTTATTGTCTATGGCTCAAGTAGAATGCCAGTATGGTGACACACAGCCCAATTAAAGTTTTAGTCTCCTTCACCATGATAGGTGTCCACTGGCTGCTGGATGGAGTTTCACTTTTTTTGCTCTGTCTACCAAGTGCCTAAATGTCCCCATATTAATATATCACTCCGTCCAAATTCACAGCCATAGCTCTTTTGTAGCACACCTGTAGCAGAGTTGCATTGTCAGGCAGCTCAATCTTTACCTTTGGCTTGCGGTCATATTTGCCCAAATTCTCCTCCTCCTCAAACATGTCTATTGCCCGCTGACCCATTTTTCCGGGTCAGCAGGCATGCCATAATCTATGTCTAAATCTTGTGTAAGTGTAACTGGCAGAACTGGCAGAGATCTCTCGTGGTCCCCAACATGCACCCACCTTCCAGAAATGCAGGTATTCGTGAAAGAATAATTTGAGTTTTCATTATTTCTTATGGGAAATGATGATTTGGATTACGAGTGTTTTGGAACACGAGTCCACTTCCGGAGCGAATTATACTCGTAATCCCAGGTTCCACTGTAGTTCAAAAAAGATGAGCAGATATAAATCTCAAACTAGTTGTTTTAAACTGAAGGGACACCTTTGCATAATAAAGCTGTTGTCTTTCTTGTGCTTGAAAATCAAAGTGGTCACTTAAATATAGTGTTACGTCCCATTCTAGGGTTGGAACGAAAAGCAAAAGAATGGTTCAGGGTTCTATTTAAAACTGTATGGAAATGGTGGTATATGGCAGAAAGAACTAGATCCAGTCATTAACTGATGAAATAATGAGGTTTGTATTGCTTTACAAAAAATACACACACACACACACACACAAAGAGGAGGAGGAGGAGGATCAGATTCAAGGTGGACCCAGGCCAAAATAATAAACAAAATGGTATTTATATTTAGTAGCTAGATTTCTTGCAACAAAAAAAAAAACAACACAAAAAAATACAGGTACCTTCCCTGACTCTGTAAACCAAAAACAGTGAATAAATTCCCTCTTCCCAAAATAAATGGCAGCCACGCCCCTGGTGAGTGCACAAACATACAGTGAAATTATCTACAAATATATACAAAGAGCAACCAAACCAAAGGGGCAAAGCAATAATCAAATCAATGGGAGGCAAAAAGTCAAAACCAGAATATACAACCAAATATCAAAACGCCAAAATCACAATCTCTTTCCTCTTTCCCACGTCTCTCTCCGGTTTATATATGGTCGCGCGGGTTGATGATGCCGTGTGGAAGGTCAGGTAGATGCCAATGTCGGGACAGTCAGAAAACCTGGAATGGAGTCTGGAGCGGCGCGCGACCAGGACATGATACACACACAGGAGCGCAACGAAGCATTTATACAAAGCATATATWTTTTTTTCAATTATTTTTCATTCATTTGTTTTACTCAGTAGCGAATATGATTTAAAATGCAGCAAATTACAATACTTCAAATAAAACATACTTAAGTAAAAGTAAAATTACAGATTTTTAAATTGCAGAATTAGTTTAAAAAGTAGAAGTACAGTGGAACCTTGGATTACGAGCATAATTTGTTCCGGAAGTGGGCTCATATTCCAAAAACACTCGTAAACCAAATAGACTTTTCCCATAAGAAATAATGAAAATAAATACATAAAAATAATTAATACAACATATAAAGTAAAAATAAAACAAATTAACCTGCACTTAACATTTTTAAAAAAGTAAAAATAAATCCAGACAGTTAAGTGTATCCATTTGTGCGCGCAGGCGCTGTGTATTTGTATGTGTGTGTGTGTGGAATTAGCTCCTCGCCTCGTCTTAAACAGTAAAACTCCTACTCCCTCCCACACCTTGCTTTTTAAGTTTCACAACTAACATACACAATGCAAACACTGTTTTAACGGGAAAAAAATAATTCTCTCTAATGATACTCGTGTGAGCATACTAACGGAATCACTGATGTAAAGTAAAAAATAAAAAATAACAAATGAACCAGCACCTTACCTTTGAAAAGAGCTGCGACAGAACTGAGTTTTCTGTGTAAATAAAGTGCGTGTGTAAAGCGCCGGGGAGATCTGTGTGTATGTGTGTCTGTGTCAAATTACACGTGCACGCACACACAAAGTAAGTGTGTGTATGTGTAAAAAGTGTGTGTGTGTCGGTGTGTGTGAGGCACAGAGTCAAATTACGCACGCACAAACAGAAGAGAGAGGAAGATGTTGATTATAAGAGACGAGCACTAAGACGCAGCAGGGGACTCTTATTTTGACACAGAGGACACAGCAGGGAGACGATTACCCATAATTCTCACAGCGCAAGTGAGAGAAAAATCATTGGCTCAGTTGTGATCCCTTGCCGCTCGGTGTCAAAATAAGAGTCGCATGCGTGATACATGATACTCGGCGCTCGTAAACTAATACTTGCTCGGTTTCCGATTAAAAATTTATTACAAATCTTTGCTCGCAATTCGAGGTTCCACTGTACACAAAAAAACTACTCAATTACAGTAACGCGAGTAAATGTAATTCGTTACTTTGCTTAGGTTGGTGTAGTTGTGACATCGAGTAGTCTTAATGGAGATGCAAAATGGGTGGAGGTCACTGTACAGTGGAGAAAGAAGTGGCATGACAAGTTTGCCTATTCCCATCCCTTAGAAATGGGACTTCCTTTATGAGGATGCAATGAGACTCAACATACTTGGAGAGGCATTGTTCATAATGTAGTGATGGTTCCCACTCCTGGCAGAGTAGTGTAATCAGTAGCCCTGTAGCCAAACCCTGGCCAAGTTCTGCAGGTACATCAGATGTTGGCAGTTCTATCCTATTGTTCCTGTGTCAGCTTTTCTCCATTGAAGTACATTTTGGATCTAAAATACTGATAGTTTGCCCTGGAATTTTTGTAGGTGAAAGTACTATAGCATCACTTTCTTCCCTGTTCACCAGTTGCTACAGCATTGTTGTTGTGGTATGTATGCATGTGTGTAGGTACAAAGGTGAGCAGTACCACCTTCCAGTAGTAGTTAATTATGTGAAAGTTATCAGGTTGCGTAAAAATATTTTAGTGTGTATCCCCATATGTGGAAAGTAACAGCCAATATCCATGTTAATTAGTTTCAGCAGTGTTGTACAAATKACTGTAGCAAGTATGCTTCTTTATAATTGGGTCTTAATTATGTGCATTCATAAATGTTGTTTTTTTTCAGGTGATTAATTGTATTGGTGTAAATATATTGAGAGATCTTATTAAACCGCCCCACTCAATTTAAAGACATATCTCTACCTCTCTTTTTTCACCACTTACCTGCCATGGGTAACTCAAGTCTCTTGAGTTAACATGATCTTGTACCTTATATCTTGGGGTGAAATTTGTTTAAAGTTTAAAGGGCACCTTTAAAAACATTTTGTAGGATAAGACCACAAAAAATAAGTGTTTTCCATAATGCATTTCTCTTTCCCCACATGCATTTCAGTGAATCACAAAACGTCTCGGGTTACTTAGGTGTAACCCTGTTCCCTGATAAAGCAGGAACGAGATGCTGTGTGAAAACACTATGGGAACATCTCTTTGACCTCCGGTTGTGAAGCCTTTGTATGTCAAAACCGCCGAATACTTCGGCTTATAACCTCTGCCAGGCATGACATCACCGAATAAGGTTCACCTGCAGGTTATAAATAGGAGTGAACCAGAATTATCCTCAGGTCAATTTTGACTGAAGGATGTCCAGCAGTGCGGCATTGAAAYGCAGCATCTCGTGCCCGCTTTATCAAGGAACAGGGTTACAGCTAAGTAACYTGAGACGTTCCCTTTCAAAAGCTATACTCAATGCTGTGTGAAAACGTTATGGGAACGACAATACCAATGCCGCTGCACTGCAAGTGTCTGGACCCCCAGGTTGTATAGCGTGTGCGCACAATAGCCAAGGAGGTCTCAGACCTAACTCTGGGATGCTGACTCAAGGATCACGAGCCCGGACTAGCATTGACATCCAGACTATAAAATCTAACAAATGTGTGTGAAGAGGACCAGCCTGCCGCATCACACACCTGCTTCAGGGGGACGCCTCTTGCCAGAGCAATTGATGAGGCAATCCCCCTGGTTGAATGAGCCCTGATTCCCTGAGGCAATGTGTGACCATGTGCCTCATAGGCTAGGGCAATAGCATCTCTCACCCAGTGTGACAGTCTGTCTAGTCGTGGCTGCCCCCTGGTTGCGACCCCCATGGCAAATAAAGAGCTGCTCTGACTTACGCCACTGGCTAATACAGTGGGCGTAAATCTGAAGAGCATGTACTGGACACAGTAAGTGAAGTCTTTCCTGCTCCGAAGCTGTGAAAGGCGGAGGACAGAAGGCTTTGAGAACGACTGGGTGCATGGTCGAGAATGGATCCTTGGGAAGATAGTTCGGGTGAGGATGCGGAATAGCTTTGACTAGCCCAGGGGCAAAGTCTAGGCAGGATGGGGAGACTGACAGAGCCTGCAGATCCCCAATCCTCTTCAGAGAAGTAATAGCCACAAGAAAAACCATCTTAAGAGACAGAAGCCTGACAGGCGCTGACTATAGTGGTTCGAAAGGGGTGTCAGCCAGGCCTTCGAGTACGATAGCTAAGTCCCAYGAAKGGACYKTCGCTCTAGTGGGCGGCCTCAACCGTTTAGCTCCACGAATAAAATGGGCAACTAAATGGTGCTTCCCCACAGAAACCCCATCGGTCAGAGCATGACAAGCCAAAATGGCGGCTACGCACATTCTGAGAGTACTAGGGCAGAAGCCCGAGGACAACTTTTCTTGCAGAAACTCCAGCACTGAAACAATCTGGCTGTGAACTTGCCATTCACCAATTTTCAAATACACTCCATTTGAGTGCATAAGTTCTTCTAGTGGAGGGAGCCCTGGCACTTAAAATGGTTTCAATTACACTGGCTGGAAGACCAGCATCTCTTAGTTGGTCCCCTTCAGGGGACCAAACGTGAAGGTTCCAGAGCTCGGGCTGGGGATGAAATATTGTCCCCTGTGCCTGAGACAGAAGATCCCTCCTCACTGKAATCACCCASGGTGAGCYKTMGAGGAGAGATATTAGATCCGAGAACCACACTCTGGTTGGCCAATGGGGTCGCTATCAATAAGAGGCACAAACCCTGTTCACGGACCCTCGCCAGGACTCTGGGGAGCAGAACTATGGGTGGAAACACATAAAGGTGTAATCTGTGCCACGTGTGGGCCATTGCATCCAGACCCAGGGGAGTTGGAGGAGTCAGAGAGTAGTAAAGGGGACATTGTGCTGCCTMTYRSRAGGCAAMGAGGTCCACCTCTGCTACATAAAATYTTTCCCAGATTTGACTGACTACTTCGGGGTGGAGTTTCCATTCCCCATGTGTCACAGCTGGTCTGGATAGCAAGTCCGCTCCTACATTCATATGCCCCGGAATGTAAATCGCCCTGAGGGACAGGAACTTGTCCTGTACCCAAAGCAGAACCTGGTGTGCTAGCTTGTTCAAGCGGYGCAAGCTCAGTCCACCCTGGCGATTTATGTACGAGACTACCACAGTGTTGTCCACCCGCACTAGGACATGATAGCCTCTCAACTGCTGGAGGAAGTGTTTCAGGGCCAGAAACAGAGCCATCATTTCGAGGCAATTGGTGTGCCATGCAAGAAACTGACCTCTCCAGCTCCCTTGTGCTGGAGGCCCATCCAAGACTGCACTCCAGCCCATGAGGGAAGCATCTGTCGTTAGCATCTTGCGACGACAAGATGGACCTAAAGTGGGACCCAAAGTCAGAAAGCGGGGTCTGAACCACATAGAAAGGGTACGAAGCCCCCGGCGCGTAACCCTTATTAGCCTCTGGGGATTGGCCCTTGAATGAAATCCCCTGGCCATTAGCCACAGCTGAAACGCTCTCATGTGCAGAAGGCCCAAAGGTATCACCATGGACGCAGCTGCCATGAGGCCTAGAGATCTCTGAACGTGATGAACAGTCACCTTCTGCCCTAGCTTGATTTCCTTCAGGGTGTTGAGAATGGATTCGACACGAGCAGGAGACAGCTGTGCCCGCATTGTGACCGAATCCCATGCGACACCTAACTATGTTGTCCTCTGAAAAGGAAAGAGAACGCTCTTTGTGGCGTTGAGTCTCAATCCTAAAGAATGGAGATGAGCTAGGACGACATTTTGATGTTGAAGCGCTAGCTCCTGAGACTGAGCCAGAATCAGCCAGTCGTCTATGTAATTCAAAATACAGATACCCTGGAGTCGTAAAGGAGCCAGGGCCGCATCCATGCATTTTGTATATGTGCGGGGTAACAGATCTAGGCCAAATGGAAGGACATGATACTGGTAAGCCTCGCCCCAGAAAGCGAACCTCAGGAACTTCCTGTGCTGTGGCAATATTTCTATAGGGAAATATGCGTCCTTGAGGTCGATTGTCACAAACCAATCCTCTGGTTGGATTTGAGAAACAATCATTTTGACAGTCAACATTTTGAATCTGAATTTCCTGAGAAATTCAAGCTGCGAAGATTCAAAATCGGACACAACCCCCCATCTCTCTTGGGCACCAAAAAGTACCGACTGTAGTAGCCCGACTCTATGTCTGGGAGGGGAACATGTTCTATGGCCCCTTTGCCCAGCAGAGTCTGTAATTCCTGGGCCAGCAGATGTGCTCGGGCCGGTTTCACGGAAGTGGAGACCACGCCATTGAAACGCGGAGAGCGATGTGCAAACTGAATCCTGTAGCCAGTGGCTACAGCCCTTTGTACCCAAGGAAATACGCCTGGCAGTAGTTTCCACGCTGCCAGCTTCTCCGAAAGGGGCACGAGCTTTGATACTTCGGCTGGATGGGGGGTTGTTAGGAGATGTCTGAACACCCAACATTTCGTTGGAGACGCTCCCCGAAACACCAGTGGTGGCGGGGATTGAACACCGGCCTCCTTGGAGTGCCAGGGAGGAGGCCCTAATTTGTAAAGGAAATCCACACGGAGGCATGCATCTCTTAATCAACTCCGCCATATCGGTGAGTTAACGCTGTTATTTCTTTTCTTTTTTTTTGCTTTCGTTATCTCTTGCACACAGACACACACAAACACAAAGCGGTCCTGAAGACAAAAAGATCTAAGGATGTTTCCGATTCACTCTTATTTATAACCTGCAGGTGCACCTTATTTGGTGATGTCATGCCTGGCAGAGGTTATAAGTTGAAGTATTCGGTGGTTTTGACATACACAGGCTTCACAACCGGAGAACAAAACGATGTTCCCATAGCATTTTCACGCAGCATTGAGTGTAGCTTTTGAAAGGGAACAGTTAGTCAGTAACTTATCTGAAAAATTATAGCATGATATAAAAACATGTCATGTCATGCTCATGTCACTCTGTTGTTAAAGGGTTAAATGCCACTTTTTCAGCTTTTTACAGGCTGTCGTTTAGTCTTAAACCATGCGAGTGTCCGCCATTATAGAGGCCACTGGCGTCTTGTATGCATTCATCTCAACCCAGTCGGCCAATGCCACCAGCATTCAACTTCCTTTTATCAGGTTACAGATTAAATGCGTTTGACATGAACCATAATGAAACTGATGCATTGTGGACCAACTATGTAACTCACTTGTGTGAATACACAGCCACATGTGAAAAATCGCGAAGGGATGTGCTAATGTGACTCATAGCATACATCTTAAAAATTTAATGGAATAAAATCATTAGGAATTACAGAAAAAGGCTTCAGTGCAGGAGTTTTCAAAAAAGCAAACTTAATCCCTGCATGCTGATAACTGTATTATGATTTTGCTGTATTTGTTTTAATAACATTTTATACAGAAAAGATCCATTAAAATTCTATAATATATTTTAATCCAAACTATGGCCAAGATTTATAATTTGTTTGGTTTTTTGCTGTCAGTGATAATTGAAAGTTTTAAAAAGGCGAAGAAAATAAATGTGGCATTGATATCCTATTTGGAGGTAACAAGAAAGGTTTTTGAGTGTGGCCTTAATATAACATTATTTTGAGATTGATTTCCATAAAAATGTGAACATAAATTCTGTAGCTGGATGTTTTTGAATATGTAGCCATAATATTAAAAACAYAAAAAATGTTTGCAGATGTTTATATTGGTAATGCAATTCAATAAATTAAAATGTTAAATAATTATTAATGCTTAGATCATTGAATGTATTGTGGGTTTTATTAATCAACAGCCTAGAATAAGGTATGTCTAGTCTGATTTGCTCGAGTACTGATCTGTGAGGTTTTCATCAGCAGCAATAGGCAGAAAATGGGTTATATTATAATTATTACAGTTTTTGCAGGGATTTGAAGCACATTATTTTTTCAGTGGGCAACACATGCAGGCCAATTAGTTATGTGTGGCAATTAAAAATAGTAACTTTATTTCTCAAACTTTTTTTAAAGTGACCATAAATAATGTTTATTGTTAAATTGTTGAATGCTATTCAACCTCCCATAAATTAATATTTCAGGATGTTCTGCAAGCAATTACATTTTGCAAACTTCCATAAAGGCAAATAGTGGGTTTTATACAAACTGCTAGTTAGGTGTATAAATGCAAGTCCTGAGAATTCCTTTTGTTTCCACTTCTTGGGCTACTTCTGTGACATTTTGTGAAGTGAAGGCAAAGAGTCCAACATTTACATTACAATAATATTTTACTGATTGACTGATTATGCACTGTACTCATTGTGCAAGCCATAGAAACCTCTAGTAGTTTCTATTATAATATTACCTGTTCTCGAGAAGAACTAAAAAGATTCCTGGTACTGTTGATACAGGAATAAAAATGACATTGGTCCCTACTGTGAAAATATACCTAAAGTTACTTCATTTCTATGAAAAAAATTGCAGGTTCTTAGAAAATCTCTTGTGGTAGAAACATCATTTTCACTTATATAATTCAGTCGCTTTTGTACCCAAAGACTACTTTCCTAGCAGAGCATTTATATCTCTAATCTCCATGTGAAATTCCAACCTGTATTTCAAAGAGGGCCTATTATAAAACTATTGATCTGCACTCCACAAAACAATTTGTGGACTTATATATCATTTAATATACTAGTAAGTTATATACAGTGATACCTTCATATACGCTATGTGTCCAAAAATACGTGGACACCTGTCCATCACATGTGTGTGTGTTTTTTTTCCCTTTAAGTGTTGACACAAAACCTATTGTAGGGCTTAACCTAAAGCTGTTATAGCATGACTCCTGTGCAGTGCAAGGTCCACAAATACAAGGTTTGGAGATGCTGGTGTGGAAGGTTTTAAGTGGGCCATACAGAGCCCTGACCTCAACACCACAGAACATGCCTTGGATGAACTGAAATTCACCCCATTCCATCTCACACAGCATCAGTGCCTGACCTCATTAATGCTTTTGTTGCTAAATCTCCTTAGACAGACTCCAAACTCTAATTGACAGCCTAACCAAAAGAAGTTATTATTAAAGCAAGGGGGAATCACATGCACATTAATGGCAATGTTTTTATTTATTTATTTATTTTATATGAATGTTAAACAAACACAGCTGGTTATGATGATTACGTGCCCACATACTTTTGGTCATATATTGCGTTACTATAGTCATAGTTTTGAATCAATTGGTTTCTATTTACTAATTTATTGATACTGATAAGAATTATTAAAAAGCAAGGAATTGATTTATTACAGGACAATACAATCACTGGGCTCTATACAGATTAGAGCTGTACAGTACAAGAGTTTGTTTCAGTTATGTGACTAACTGGACAGGCTGGTAATAACACCTCAGTCTCACTATTATGTGTTCTACAATACTATGGCTGATTCTCTGCTGTTAGCTCTGCTTCTCTAATGGGRAATTAAGTAGCCACTAGCCTCAAATAGGAGTGCTTTTTTCATAAATCTCCTATCAACCATCACATCGCCACACAGTTTGTGATTATCAAGGATCTCTGAGTGATATGAAGTTATCACTGCAGCACCACTATTATGCTGCTTGGATAACCATTACCATAAAACATGGTACAAGCAGAGCTCAGTTACATGTGCATATCATGAACATTTTTGTGTTGTTGCTGTAAGATACCTTGAATACTGCATCTTTGAGTTCTAAGTTTTATTTTCAATGTTGTTTAGGTGATAGCTGTAACTAAATGCATTTTTTGTTGTTATCCTGATTATCTTTCTAGAAAACCATGAAAAGTACAGTAAACTAATTTCTTTATATTTCCACTTTATATTGAATATCTAATTAATACACTGATATAATTTTCTCATCCAGCAGCAATTTACGCTTCATTGAAATAATCATTTAGAAAAAAATATTTATATATATAGTGTAGTATATAGCAGTATTGTGGATAATCGTCTCCCATGCTCGGTCTCAGTGTGTGCGTCACTCGTATAGTCAACATACAGTGTACTGTTTACTATAACACTGTGATCATGTGTGTGCGCATAAACCATTTTTATTTGGTGTTTTTATGTGTGAATGTGTGTACAGTATATATAGTATACATTTTTTTGGTTGGAATATACTTACTTACTTAGTGTGTTGCCCAAGATGGTATATTTACCTGATAGTTTCATAATTTTTTTTTTTTTTTTGGGGGGGGACCCTGCAATTTTCAACAAATTGATAAAAAAAAAAAAATAAATAAAATTTTTATTTTCATGGCATCAGCTGATTGCTTTATGTGGTTATATATTTATGCACAACACATGGCCAGAAAAATTTATATCACTCAAATCTGAGGCATTCTCTGATAACGTAATGTGTC
This sequence comes from Clarias batrachus, assembly GCA_003987875.1. Classification (NCBI taxonomy): domain Eukaryota; kingdom Metazoa; phylum Chordata; class Actinopteri; order Siluriformes; family Clariidae; genus Clarias; species Clarias batrachus. The sequence continues at coordinate 40,781 of QMIH01002529.1, read as the reverse complement.
CTGCTATAGAAGCTGTATAGTGTTTGTTTGTCGGTTTGGGAATACTTAGTATATTATTTAATTGGTAATGTCCTAATGTATTCTCATTTAAAGAGAAAGTTGTGTATAATTTTTACCCTTTTTTCATCTTCATTTGTTTTCTTTATTACAGTAGATTGATATTAATGAGGTATGTGCGGTTCTGGTGCATTTGATGTCTCTATTTAGAAGCCAGTGTAGACTAGTTACGGTGTCTGCTTTGTGTGCTGCTTCTTGCACCCCCCGTTTGTAATGTCTAAAATCGTCTATGCTTGAAAATATGTGTACATCAAAGACAAGACTGGGGGAATTTAAGGCATAGTCCGTGACTTTGGCAGATACTTACTGGATCTTGTTATTTTGAGAATCAAAAATCAAACAAGCACAGCACTCCCACTCAGTGTTTCTTTCACTGTCATGGTCCCTGGCCCCATTTATTATTTTTGTTCCATTTCATATACATCAAAAGGAAGGAGAAGCAAAATATAGCTTCTGAAATTTGTGCAAATAGCTTTTCACAGTTCATTGTCCAACCTGCAGAAGCATGTAGCAGCAAGTAATTAGCTGACTGAATTACTATTTAATCAGCTAGCACTAGTTTAATCCAGCATGAACCCTAAGTCCTATAGTAATGGTCTATTGTGGGTGTCTGTTTGATGTTAAAGGTTTACAACCAAATGCTTCCAAAACAACAATAGGCAAATTTTGGTAATTTTAGTTTGCTGGAAAAAAAAACACTTTAATTGTCAGTTTGCTCTAGTTTTCAACATAGGCTACTGTGCCAATAATAATGAGCCTGAAGGCTCGTTACTTTCCATCATACAATGCTTTAGGATATTTTACTGCCAGACACCACCTCAGGCTTCCTTAGGCAGATCTTTTCACCAAATTGTGGAGTAGTACTGTACATGATGTGTATGTCACATCGGAATCTATATGAAGAAAAGAAAGGTTTATCTGCACATTGGTTAGGACTCGTTCTTTTAATGACATCTTACATTGGAGGACACAAAACCAATCTCAGAAAATTATCTGTCTGCATATCTGTATGTCTGTCCAGCTAGATTTTGCCACAGCAGCCCACCAAAATTATTATTAATTATTTGCTCAGAGAATTATTTGCTGTATAGAGAAAGGATCAATGCAATATTATATCCATTTTAATTGTTTTTTAAAATATATTTGTGTACCTACTGGGCCGGGCCGGCCCACATTGGCCAGCATCCCACAGGGAAAACTCCCGGTGCTCCAGATGGCCAGTGTGCCACTGCCTTTAGGGGTCTGAGGCCTTTCTGAAGCCMTGCAGTGATTCAGCGCTCATCTTAGATTTGTGTAAATTAAAAAAAAAAAAAAAACGCTTAATGCTTAATTTAAGGAATACACTGGACATCAATTTTAAGACTTTAAGACTACAGAAAGGAAAGTTGCTAATTATTATGTATGTTGATACATATACGTGAATGAATCATGAATCAATTAAAATTATTGATTGGCTATCATTTTCAAGATATTTGGATTTTTCTGATTAGGGCTATGATYAGCCATATCTTTAAAAACATTAACATTTAAACTTAAAAATGTTAGGTTCCCCTTGTGCTASTAGGGCAGATCTGTGGCTCCATGGGAATTCTGAGATGTGCTGTGGTGTCTGACACTGGGCTGTTAGGGGTGGATCCTTTGGGTGCTGTGGCTTGCATTGGTGGGTTCTCCATGGATTAGGCTTGTTATCCCATGGATGCTTGGTCAGATTTGGGATCTGTGGAATTTGAAACCCAACAACCTTAAWTTTTTTAAAACAAGTTGAGAATGTCATTAAAGCATTGAGTGTCTCAAAACTTTTGGCGACCACTGTATATTGTACATATACCATATCTGTAATACAGTGGAACCTTGGATTACGAGCATAATTCGTTCCCGGAAGTGGGCTCGTGTTCCAAAACACTCGTAAACCAAATCATAATTTCCCATAAGAAATAATGAAAACTCAAATTATTCATTCCACAGCCCCAAAAAATAAATACAAACAAATAGTTAATACAATCTATGAAATGAAAAATAAAACAAATTAATCTACAAATAAATCCCGACAGATAAGTGTTTCCGTTGGTGCGTGCAGGCGCCATGTGTGTTTGTGTGTGTGTGGAATTAGCCCCTCCATCGCCAGTAACACTCCTCCTCCCTCTACCCACCTCGCTTTTTAATTTTCACAACAAACACACACACACATACACAACGGAAACACCGTTTTAACAGGTAAAAAAGAAATCTCTCTGAGACTGGCGTGAGCGAATACTAAGGGAATCACTGCTGTAAAGTAAAAAAAACAAAAACAAAACAAATGAACCAGCACCTTACCTTTGAAAAGAATCGCGACAGAGCAGAGTTTCTGTGTGTTTGTGAAGTTGGAGAGGGAGTGAAAAGGTGAGAGAGTGTTTGTGCGTGTGTCAGGGTGTTTGCGTATGTGTGTGTGTGTGTGTGTGTGTGTGTGTGTGTCGGTGTCAAATTATGTGCATGCACACACACATAAGAGACGCTGAAAGAATTCCGCAGCGCAAGAGTGACGCTTGGTGTCAAAATAAGAGTCGCATACATGATACATGATACTCGGCGCTCGTAAACTAATACTTGCTCGGTTTCCGATTAAAAATTTATTAAAAATCTTTGCTCTGTTTGCGGAACACTCGTAAACCACGTTACTCGCAATCTGAGGTTCCACTGTATTTAATTAATTGACATTTGTTTACACTGAAATTGCTGTAATCATAATTTGGCCAATTAATTAATTAATTAATTAATACAATTCTAAAGCTTTGATTATCTTGGGTGTTTTTGAAAATTAAGCACATGCTTCCTCCAGAGAATGTGTTTGATTTGCTTAGGTTATGTTTTGCACCAAATCAGACATATTCAATTCGATTCAACTCAATTTTATTTGTACAGCGTTTTTGGTCATTGTCGCCAAGCAGATTCACAGACTTTAAAAATATTAAAATATATTTGCAAAATGGAAGGAAAACCAATTATAACTATCAGTTTGTCCCTGGTGAGCAAGCCTAGGGAACCGGTGGCAATGAAAAACCCTGAGATGACAATAGGTTAAAAAATTGAGAGGAACCAGACTCAACAGGGATCCCGTCCTCCTATGGGTGATAACAGATAGTATGACAGTATGATAGTATAGTAAATCAGTCCCTGCTATATACAGTATGTGCTCTAGGAGACTGAAAGATCAATATAAGCAGAAATGAGTTTAAGTTAATATGAAGTCAATTTTTTATTTTTAATGAAGACTAGGGTACAAAATTGATTGTGGGAATTTCAGTCCTAATCTATTGAATCACTGCAGTCACAAGTCCCAGGAAATCTGCCCATATCAGATAAGTTCAATGTGATCTTCATGGTTATCATGTGGAACTGTCCGAGCGAACCACACTGGGCCATTCATGTGGCAAAAGCTCTAACCAGAAATGAGATACCAGGATTAGTCAGACTGGTCATATAGGACACATATAGGAGTGCAGAAGGGGTTGAGATCACTGGTAACTCAGGAGTGCCGTGTGTACCTTGACAGAAAGAGAGAGGGGGAGAAGCTAGGTACAGTTTTGTATGCTAACCGTACATAAAGTTCAATGTATATTTAGTGCCAGCAGAGACTCCTGCAGGACTAGCTATGACAGCATAACTTAAAAGGAGAGCCAGAATGAAAATACACACATGAGGCCTCCCTTGGAAGTAAAGAAACCAGGCACTTCACTGTCAACAGACCTGAGTGATCAGTGAGAGTGGGGGAAGACAGCATTCAAACATATAACTCTACATCGTAAAGTTCCCCAGATATGTTACATTTATGTAAGAACAGATCTATTCACAAGGGTCTTGGCTACATAAATATGTTTTTTWAAAATTATTATGCACTATAATAAAACATTCAGATTGATTTGTTACATCACATTTCAATATGTGTCTGTTAAACAGCAAAATCTATGCCTATCTATTTTTCCTCCCTTCCTGTTATAAAGACCACATAAGCTGCTAGGCAACTCCCACAGAAAATTATTGTTGTATAAAAGCCAGTTGTTTAATTTGTTTATACTGTAATGATGAACTATCCCGAACAGATGTCTTGTTGTTGTTCATGATGGATGTGGATGATTTCATAAATGCCAATAAATGAACATAATTAAGAAGAGCTGTTGCTGAGTTATTGTGCCTACTTCCCATTGAATTAAATATAATGAGGCCCATTTCTTAAAATAGTGAGGCCCCCACACTACACAGTATTCCAGAGGTCAGCCTGAGGTTTTGGTAAACCGCATGTCAGTACTGATTTCATATGAAATGTTTCAGCACTGATTTCATGTAAAAGGTTTATTTAGTTCTACTTCCTGTATGGATGGATATTGGGTATTTACACAGTGTACTGATTTAGCAAAAGTTAGATTACTGTGTCAGTAGCAGTTCTACCGATGGTTACAGGCTGAAATTCTAACCCTGACCCTAGACTGTTACAACCTTGAAGTGAAATAGTTTTCATTTGAAATCATTTAATCTATGCGGTATACAMCATTTGAAGGTGTGTATTTTTTGTTGCTGTCTAATAAAATGTAAACAATCCAATTATCAGATTTAAATTTGCTGTTAGCATAATACAAGTATTCTGAGATGTGTTTCCATAACCTGGCACATCTGGATCTTGATGGCCAATTTTTGGCCATTCTTTAATTTTTGTCTTTTAGAAAGGGTGCAGAGAATCGGTGAACAGCAGTTTTAAAGTCTTAGATTCTAATAAAACTAAGGAGTGTCTTCATCTAGTATTTCTTTTATATACATTCATGTCATTTTGAGCCAAACAGTGTAGCTAGAGTAATACAGGCTCATTGTGCTTTAGAAAGTTACATGCCTTGCAGGGTCAAACATGTGTTTACTTGTAGCCTATGGAACAACTTTTATTCACTAGGATTGCCCTGTATTTGGTTAAATCCATTTTTTTATGATAGATATTCTGCTAAGAGGTGCATTGTTGTACAGTCGGTTCTCCTTTTGCTTAAGTAGACTTGAGAACATGATAAAACGAGGCACAAGATTAACCACATTCTCAAAGTAAATAACTTTCAGTAATAATATTATGTAACAATACTAAGGATTTTCATTATATTCAAAAAGATTACAGGGGCATATGACATATCTGACTTATTTGTAAAGTAATAAATGATAAGTATATTAATGTATCAGTATGTTCAAAGAAATAGCATTATCACAGCACTAAGGTACATTTGGAGGGATATGACCAACTACTGACCTCTGATCAGGGTTTTGTCTATGTTTGCTTGTGTTCCTTAACCTTGGTGCAGTTTTTGACATCATTGGTTAGATTACTATAGGGAAAGTCCCTCTCCTGTCCCAGGTCTTATTTCTCTTTTTTATCAGTACTAATGAGATTGTGATTGTCTGTTTACTAAGAAATATAGTAAACACTAAAATAAGAAACCATGGCATGGCAAATTAAGAAAGCAAATCTTAATTTGTTAAATCAATGGTAGGCAAAGTCCTCTGTCAGACAATGGCAGGGTTAAATAGAAATGCGGATTGTATCAAATGCAATGGATACAGACTAAACAGTAACCGGAATAGTAACATGAAACAGGATGAAACATTACAATAATTATACTTCATCATTTTTATTGAGGCTGCATTTTTAAAGGCTTTTTCAAACTGGGATCTGATTTATCACTGCCATTTTGGGTTGTATTTCATATGTAGTTTCTAAAATATATTATAGCACATGGGAAAGTAGCCTTAATGATGGAAATTGATTACAATCCAGTATTATTATCCCCGGTTCGAGCCCCAGAATCGCTGGACCACAGTTCAGCCCTTGAGCAAGGTCCTTCGCCCTCAACTCCTCACATGCAGTTCAGGCTGGCAACACCTGCCATGTAAGAAAATGGTAGAGAGTGTTCTGTGCCCGATGTGCCTTTGCATGAGGATCTTAAAAAAAAAGAAGAAGAAGAAAAGAAACACATACCGAAGGATGGATAAAGGAAAGAAATAATATACAATGAATTACCATGGTGTTAGGTCTCCAGAATTTAAACACACACATTTCTCTGGAAATGCTTTGGAGAGATGGAACATTATTCTTAAATAAAAATGTTAAAAATCCCTAATTTGGTGTTTTGATGGAGAGCACTGTCTAAGACATCAGTCCATATCTTSCACAGGTGTTCAGTTTGGGTGAAATCAAGGCCAAGGGCAAATTTGATAAATTCTGCCCAATCAGTGAGCACTCATCAGCACCTTCATCAGAAGAGCTGTTATAATCTTTTATCGTATAATAAAGGTTATCCATCGGAATAACTTTATTTGCAGTGACCCTTCCCTCTGAGGCCAAATGTAATTTAATGGCTTATTTAAAGAAGGGAGAGGTTTAGCATGTTATGTGATATCATTTGATAATGTAGGTGCTTTGATCTCCACATTATGTGTGTCAGTCACCTTATTGGTAAATAGTCATGTTAATAGTCTTACACCAGAATTCTCTTTCTCTCATGCATTATCTAGCTTTAAAGACGTTTGAGAGGAAATACTGCAAGGACATCACGTTTATCTTCTTTTGCAAGGCTGTCGCTCCTCTGTCTGTGTCTGAGCAGTAATCACAGTGTGTGTCAGTGTGCCCTCTTCTAATTGGCCTGTCACTCTCCATGTACTGGCAAGGAGGGGTCGGCCTTTGTGTGGCTGCCATGGCGACCGGCTGAGCTAATGAGAGGGAAAGGGCTGTGACTAATGACATTGCTCCATCCATCTGAAAACGAAGCAGTATAACACACACCCACATGCAGGCACACTTTCACTGCTTGTGTCAACACCTCTAGCTTTTTGAAGACAGATTGCTGCATATTTGTGACATATTGTTTGACATTTGCTAGAAGTGTGCTTATATAAACTGTTCTCATCTGCACATCCTAATAAGGTCTCAGATTAATGTCAAACTCTTAATCCGGATTATTAATCCCTAATTGTATGTAGTTGACTATAAGTGTGACAGATGGTCTGCTGCAGTCTTTAAAAAAGATCCACATTAATCATGCAGTTTCTATGCAATGACATGGACAAGCGTGCTCCTAACTCATAATGTGGATGATATAGCATTATAATTAACAATAGAGCGTTTGTAGTTAGAATTTTACCAACCCCTTGGAGCTTGGTTTTTTGCTTATTTTTCCCCTACGATTTTATATCCTGACCTTGAGACTTTGATGAACAGTCAAATTAAACAATGTTATTAAACAGGGTTATCAGTATGGTGGTTGCAAAAAGTGGTCTTCCAACTGATATTTTAAAGCAGAAGAATCAAATGCATTTTATATTTATTTGCTACAGTAATTTAAGACGTTTGGGAAATGACTTTTTATTATTATTATTATTATTATTAATTATATTATTTAATACTAGATGTGCCCATGACTTTGTTCGCATGGAATTTAACTACACACTCATAAGTGCGTTTAAAAAAATGTACAACGCCATCTGTTGAATTTTGTGCTGAAGTAATGATTTTTATCAAGGGCAATTTTTTTTTTATGATATAAGGGCATTTTGCATTTACATTTTAAAGTAACATCTTCTCTTCTGAACCAAAGCCTATATGTTACCTCAAACTTGGCCAAATACACATGTGAAAACCCCATTAAAATCTATTCAGTAGTTTTTWTATGATTCATGCACAAACAAACAGACAAACAGACAGATAAAAATTCCAAAAACCATACTGAGTAATAGGTGTGTTATTACTTTTAATCTTACATCCCCCCAAATTATTTTTTTGTGAATATCTTCAATGTACAGACATGCCAACTTTACAGGTAAAACATAAACAGAGGAATTAATCACACAGATGGCATGCTAAAATAATGGTAGTTATTTGTTTCCTTCTAACAGCAGACGCAAGATTCTTGGTAATTCAGTATGATAACAGTTATACTAACTGCTCCTCCTAGTACACTCAGACATTTGACTGGGATTACATGTAAATAAAGACTTTTTAATTAATAATAATAAAGACTTTTCTAATTTAAGTAATTAGAAATCATGTAAAAATGTATTTGGAATCTGCTATGAGCTATGATTAACATAGTACAATAGTACAGGACTGTCAGTTTCATAACTGCCTCAATAGAAACAGGGACACGCCCGTAATGTTTACCCAATTATATACAGTCTCCACTTAAACTATTACAACAAGAAAAAAATCCATTGTTTTTGATATACACAGAACCAAAACAAAGAAAAATCACTTGACACGTTGATGGCTTCAAAAAGGTGCCATGTTTTAACTTATTTGGTTTCGAGATCAAAACATGAATATAAGATGATAGCTCAGAATCTTAGCTTTTATTTCCTAATACTTACATGTAGACAATATATAAAATTATTATTTAAATAAATAATTGTTAGCTTTGAATATCTACTGCATTTTTCCTTAAAGCGGATGAACCAATATGAAGACCAGAGAGCTGTCTACAGTTATTATATTTATTAAAAAAAACAACTAAGAGAAGCTGCGTGTAAAACATCAGAAAAAAAAGAATACAACAAATTGTTAATGTCTCTAGGTCATTTACTTTTATTTACTTTCATTTACTTTACGACTGTCTGTTCCAGTACTTTTGCTAACCTAAAGTTGGGTAATAACACTTCCTGCAGTGTCTCACAACATAAACCCCCATGGGTCTTTTAAATAACACTAGCTTAAAGATTCCATAAGAACGAGGTGACTATTCATTCTCAGAATGCTGATTGCTGGTTTAGTTGATGAAAATTCAGCCTTGGCCCCCTGCTCCAATGTTTTCTCCCACCAGGAACTGCAACCAAAATAATTTTTATTCATGTTTAATTTTTTATTTTATTTTATACATAAACAAAGCAGTTCACACTAGAACTGTGTGAGGACTGGCACTGTGATGATTGTTACTGTGTACAGTATATTCAGCAGTTAGTTATGTGGAGTCAGGATTATGTGTTTTTCGTGTGGAACCATGATCCTGGTGGAACACTGTTTCATGTCACTTTGTATTTTAAGACGTATACATCAGGGACATTATCTGGAAGGATCTGGGCACCCAAAGACTTCAATGTRCTTTGAGACTCTTATTTTGACTTGTCCACTCATTGTCTTGTGCGTTAAAATTGAGCTCTCATGTGGATTTAGTTTTGTCATGATAACTTGTGAAATTTATCTTGTGGGTTTGACACTAGTCTTGGTCTTGCATCTGTCTGTTTTCTTTAATGTTCTGATTGTGTCTTTGTTTTTTGTTTTTTGTTTTGCTCAGATTATGGTTTTGTACAGTATGTCTGTGTATGAGTTCATTAGTGAGAATCTACATCTGCTCTTATGCCACCACTACCCCTTCAATCACGTGACAGTATACGGTTAAATAAAATTAAATTCACTAGACTTGGCATACTGTACTTTATAACGTATATGTATCCAATAAAAAAAACATTTTAAAGCACTGACCACATTTAAGGATGCTCTCTGATGTTGTTCAGGGATACACTGTTTAATCCACACAGGATGTTTTAAGTTTATGTGAGCACAGCCTTGCATTTTAAGATCCTTCCCAGCTACCCAGACACTATTTCCTGAAGTCAATACTTCTGAAACCCAAACCCATCATTTATAATGTCAAGTAGATTCTTGCTGCAGCATGCATTGTATTTCTTGACATAACTCATCCTGACGGGAAACAAAAAATGTAGATTGGAACACTTCAGTTTGGCTATGTGGACCTAACAGGGTGTCGTCTTTTATGGACAAATCTGTATTTGCCCTCAAAGAAGGAACGCTTGTAAAACACAGTAACTAGTAAATAGGGATTACTGTTGGTTTCTAGTATTGTAAAAGTGAAAAAAGAGAAACATTTGGCCATGGGAGCAACTAGGCAATTCTAGGTCTTGGTAAGCTGATTATCGTTAAAGAGGACGGGTGAATAATAGCCACATTATATGCCCTTGTTGAAAAACAAATTCACGTCTCACATCTCTGATTCAGTCATCAAATTTAGGTTTCTCAATTCACAGAACACAACTTTCCTCTTGTGAACTAAAATTATAAAGCAGGACATAAGATGTGAAAAACTTTCAACCATTTAGGTTTGGCACAAAAGCATGCTTTGATGCGCTGGTTCCTAGGAAGTCATCCAATGTATTAATGAGGTACAGTAGAAGCCACACTTTCCATGCCAGATCTCTTTATCACACAGTCTCAGTGTCTTTCATAGTGCCTAGTCCATTAGATGAAGAACACCCAGTAAAAAAAACAAAAAAAAAAAACACCCCAATGTCTAGACATCAGGAGATCACCTGTTTCTACAGTATGGGCGTCTGCACATAGGACAAGCTGATCAAGGACATGACAGGTTACTCCACTTTATCTTACTCCAGCATTAAACATGTAATTGTACTAACCATGTTGGGTAATAATAGTCTGTTTTGTGTCATTGTGCCTTTGTTTTTTGTTTCTTGACTTTACAGCAAACTCTCTAATTGTTAAACTGTCTAATTATACCTTTTTTTTTACTGATCCCTGAACTTTTTTCCTGTTTACCATTTTGAGTATTGTCTACCCTTTTGCGTTGGTTGCACTAGGTGTTTGTTTGAGTTCCGTTCCATTACAAAAGATCACATCTATTCAGAAATTAAACACCTGAACACATTAAAAGAATTACATTAAAAGTAGAAACATATGGGGAAGTCAGAGTTGGGAATAATGTGTGCATTAGTTGCAGTGATTTAAAAGACCTCCTGTATTATGCATAGTGAGAGAGAATGCTGTCTCCATGACAGCATGCCATCTGACCGCTGTTGACAGCTTTAGTCAGTGTGTGACAAATTACCTGTCATTAAACCCGCTGCACCAAACAATACGGCCTCTGCCAGTGCTTCGCCCTGCTAGCAAACATGTAAATCTATCCACCCAAGCAGGATGTAGACAGATCTTACTGATAGATAACTGTTTTGTGGGAATGCTATAGATACTCTGTAACAGAAGCTGACAAGAGTGTGTTGTCTGTCCCTTTTGCCTTTTAAATAAACAAAAACACATCGATAGTGAAAGTGAAAGTGAATAATACCATTTGAAATTGTGTCCATTTACAAACTTCCATTACATGGAACCCCATACAGGAAATCACCAGCATTACAGTTATTATATTTATTTAAAAATCTCTCTCTGTCTCTCTCTCTGTACAAAGACACTTGCAGTGAGGTGTCATGTATGATTTTGAGGTAGATAGCGAAGCTTTTTTGTGCACAGTGGATTTTTATTTCGGTATGGCCTCGGTAGGGCAGCATATTTTGTTTTTTGATACTTTGTCTGTGTGTGTGTGTGTGTGTGTGTGTGTGTGTGTGTGTGTGTGTGTGTGTGTGTGTGTTTGTGTGTGTGTGTTTATGTGTATGCAAATGCCTGCATGCACGCGTGTACATTTGCAGTTTACTCATTTTGGTGTCTGACTCACTTCAATCTGAATGAGCATCAACCTCACTTCTATAAATAATTCATATATTTTCAAAATATATCAGAACATTCCAGCAGTAGAAATCAACTTATTCTAATAAGAATATAATTAGCTAAAATTTAATTAAAAAAAAAAAACTTTGCAGGCTTTGGTGGGGTAAAATAAATAAATAAATAAAAATAACAACAATAATACGTGTTTTTATTATTTATTTTTTTACTTTTACCATTAATGTGATTATAGTTATAGATTATTGTAGAGGGCTATGTACAGTACAGGAGAGCCCCTTGCAATCTGATAGACGCATTTTGTCAGCAAGATGTGCGAAGTTGGTCTTAGCTCTTGCCAAAAAACCTCAGTGACATTTTGTATTGCAAACAAAATGTCAATTTTAAACAAATTACTAGTTAAAAGTTCTTTTTTTTTATTACATAAAGTTCTTTTATATACATTTTATATGAAAACTTCCAGGCACTCATGTGAGTAATGTAACTCCTTGCAAACCTTGGAAGTGATTCCACCACTGCTTGTGCTTGTCACACTTCCAAAAATTTGATGACTCTTTAGAAAATGTAAATCTTTCTTATAAAATGTGCAATACATTACGCTTACCTAAGAAASTGCTACATTCACCCCAATTGAGCTGAGAAAAATCTGGCATGAGCCTTGAGAAAGGTTTCACAGGAACAGCTCACAGGTGCATTCAATGCAACTGACTTTCTTATTAATATTTCATAGTCTGGCTGCAGAGAAAGTATGGAATAAGAAGGTCTCAATGACATGCTCCAAACCGACCTGGCCTGCAGAGATAATTGTAACTTACTCAGTTCCTATGGCTCGCTATAGCCAAAGAGACAACCTGATTAGAGTTGGTAAGCCCACTCGTTGCTCTGCAGTGTCTCTCAACCTGTAATGAACAAGAATCCATGGAATTCATCACAAGCCTTCCTTTTCAGGAGAGATGAAACGCTGTACATTTTTTGGGCCTGTGCTTTTATGGTAGGAATAAAGGACATCTTCATGCATCCTGCACTCTCACACCAGAAAACTAGTATTATGACCTGATGAGCCACAAYGTTAGTAAAAGTGACTGTCCCTGTCAAATTACTCCCATTAATCCATGATTAGTAAAGTCACTGCTCTTGTCAATAGACAGAACTACAGTTGGGAGGCTGAACAGCTCTCTCAATCCGTTAACTGGCCCACATACTGTAAAAAGTCTGAAAGCTCTTAAAGAATAACCAAGAACGTCAAGCTGGAAAAATGAGAATTTCTATATATTTTCTAGATTGGATTCTCAAGTAAAAACACGGATCAGTGCAGTGGCATGTCCTAGCCCAACCCCAAACTTTTAGGGAGATGCAAAAATTTCTATTTAACATTTACCTGTCCATTCAGGGCTTTTGCACTGTGAACGCCACATGAACATGGAAAGCTCAAAAGTATAAAATTCAACCCTAAAATCCTGGATGTCTTTGATGCCTGGAAATATGTTTTACAACTACAGTACTTGGTGTAGACTAGGTGGATGTTTTAAAAAGTGGAGTTGGAACTGTCCAATATGATTATTTATCTACTACTGGACGAGATGTAGTCAACCCACATTTGAGGCAGTGCTCATTTGTCTACAAACAGCTCTCCAGTGACAGAAGAGGCTAACAGAAAGGCAAAGGTGTCCTCATCTACTGTACGTATGAAACCTGTCCAGCCGTCCAATGGGACTTCCATCCCGAAATTAAGTCTTCAAAGTAAATCCAGTGTCGTACAAACTAGTTTTACCCCACAATGCAGAACAGCACTCATATTATATTACTCATATTATTATATTATAGAACATTACTCAAATTATGTGTTTTTGTCCCAACGAGCAGGTGCCCAGATTCTGTAATATCTAGGCCAGACTTTTCCAGAATGCCAGAGGGCACTTTCTCCGGAAAATGAAACCCACTTCTTCAGTGCACTTTCCTGTGAAAAGCTATTTCCTGTGGAACAACTATATAAAGCATATGAACTTTTCCCAATAAACTTTCTCGATATACATCATTACACTCTGTCTCTGAGTCATATGTTATGAATGAGAGAATGCCAAGAATTAAAATATTAGGAAGATATTGCCAATATGATGCTTTATGAATATTTGTAACATCATGTTTAATATGAAYTTAATGTAATCTCTGATGGAGTCACTACATTTTAAATTTGGGTCCTGAAATTGTGGGAATATTTGTGTGATGTCGGCTACTTCACCATGCTGTTAATTAATTTTATTTATTAATTTGACTTCTTTTTTTTTCTAGCAAGTTGTGCCGCATTGTGCATTGGGATCAGACTGGATCAGCAGGCAGCTGCTCTATGTTCTTTGTGTGCCGATGATCCTGTCACCAGTTTCATGGTATACAAATAATAAAAATAATAATCAATGTTAATATGTTAATGTTATGTGGTGTTAATGTTATGATTGATCAGTGTATAATATTTACATAAATATATCAAATTCTTGACTTACTCAAATAGTCCTTCTCACTCGAGTCAAAAATTTAAGTTTGAGGCCAGAATTGTGACACACCTCTGTTAACACACTTATAAGGGAAAAATAAACATACACATATATGGAAAAAATCATATACTTACACGGGAAAAAGCACACACATACCCGGGAAAGATGATTTGTCCCTCTGGGCCAACGTAGTTTTGGGCAAATTCTGCACAATAAATTTCCCTCAACTTCTGAATTTCACCTACGGTTTAAGTTATGTGTACTTTGCCACTTAGGTCGTGAAATGAAAAAAAAAAAGTGTTGTCTGTGTGCGTTTCTTACTAAATTACTTTATCAATAGCGTTTCTGACTGATTGGATTTTTAATTGATAAAGACTTCAAAGTCCTTACGTAAGTCTTTTTTCGAAAAGGGCGTCAGCCAGATACCACATATGTAGATGTAGTATGCATAGTGTGAGGACTAAATACGAATTTTCACAGTTTTGGTATTAAATCCTTAATATGTGTGGTTACATTAATTCTGACTATGAGCAGCAGTTAGCCAACACATCTCCTTGCGGGAGGCATAATAAACTTTATTTCTAAGCATGGAAGAAGTATAAAATTACTATTTTCCTGCTTTTATTTAAGATTCATGCATCGAGCAGTTCTGCTTTACAGAAATAAACCAATGTCATTTTTTTGTGCCCTATTCGCTCTTGTCATGTTTCTAGTGACAGAGCCCTGTGATTGTTTAATGGGACTTATTATATGACTTCCGGATKACTGATGTTAAAGCATGCAAGTCTGAAATATATTAAATGACCCTGCACTTCCCCCATAAAACTGTTTGTTCTACTGGGCTGTTGGATGACGGCAGGCTGATGCATTTCCGCTAAAGGGGAAATGTACTGCTATGGATTTTGTGTAGTCACCATTACAGTGAATCAGTGTGACCAAGCAGGTGGCCAGCTTCCAGTGAATTATATTTAGTCACACACTCAATTTATCCCTGAAAACACACTTAACGAGAAACAAGTGGGGAGGGAAAACAAAACACACATACATATGCACACCCACACCAGTTTACATTAGAAATCATTAGTACGTCAAATAGGCTGCTGCACTCTTAATGTTAATGTAAATGAACCTGACAAAACGCCTTTCAATTTCATCTGGGGTCAAGAGGAAGAAAAAATAAACTGTATTTGAGAAACACATTTTTTTTTACTTTTGATCTTGGGTGGGTGATATGACAAAAAATTTCATGTCACAATCCTTGAAGGCATTTCTGTTACTGTATATACAGTATTCAGGGTTGCTCATATTCTGCCAGTAATACAGTAGTAATGCATAAAAAAAAAACGCTTATCAAATGTATCATATAAAAATGAACACATTTTTAAAATATTAACTACATTTTAACACCAGCTGCTTCTAGTCAGTTTGTAATTTTTCAAAAATGCAATACAAGAAAGAAAGAAACAAAGTAGGAAAGAAAGAAAGAGTCACAAATTTATCATGACACCCACATCTGTTTTGCATAAAGTTATGCATTTGTTTTGCTTCATGTCTTATCTCCTCCCATGTCTCGTCATTGATTGTCTCTCTAGTGTGTCATGATTACTCTAGCCTGTTTTTAATATGCCCCTTGATTAGCCATTGTATTTATGTCCTTATTTTTCTTTGTTCTTTGTAGGGTAAAACCTAGAACAGAACGTGGCCTAACCAGAACATACCATTTGTTGCATTTTGTGTTCAAGGATCTGTTTTTGGGATTTGGGATTGATAATTAATTTGCTGATCACCTACTGTAAACCTTTTCCTGTCCAGATTAAACCAGTTTGTCTCATTGATTAATTTGATTAAGCTAAGGAAGGAGGGGGGTAAAAAGGGGGGGAGGAAAGAGAAACTTTAAAAGTAACAGGTCCTCCTAAAGCTTCTCCAATGGTAAGTTGGAAGGGAAGCTGGAAACTCTGAAAACAATGATACGGTACAATGTCTCACCTAAAAATATCTGAAGATCCACTTATTCACAAAAAAATAGTGAAGATCTGCCTTTAGACAGATCTTAAAAAGACCTAACACCTTTATACTGCCATTGTGTAAAAGTAGCATCCATATAAGATGGGGAAATAGATGATTATTATGTTAAATTGGTTTCTAAATTGATGCCATATTATACAGTAAGTGTTTGACAGCACCACAGGATTGGTAGCAGTCAGAACGCTTGATGGGTCGGGAAGACATCACCAAAGCAAATAAAAATGATTTAATGCAAGACTGAGCTTCCAACCAAATCCAGTCAAATTCTGGTTTGATCAAAAGATTATTTTATGAATATGGTCAGCCCAATACCGTAACTGAGAATTTGGTAAAGCAAGGCCACTCTGAAATTTACACCGTTGAAGTAATGATTTAGTGATTTGTGGAATATTTCCATGCCATTAAAAGTTTCAAACTGACCTATTGACCTAAAAAAATCATCAATCTGATTTCATTTGATCAASTAATGGCACAAAATCTGCAGAGAAAAGACACAGAGCGAGTCATATTGATCCCTAAATATTTCAATTTGAAGTGGACAGTTTGTTGTTAGGTTATTTATTGGACAGTACTTACTTTTAGATATATTAACATCCTATCTAGAGAATTTTTCAAAATGCTGAACACTGAACATTTTTCAAATACTGAAATATTGTTGGGGATACTAGATACTGGATTTGATCTGTCTAACAATAAATCACATAAAAGCCATTTTAAAAAACCGAACCAGCACATGAACCTCCTTGCCAAAGAGGGGAAAAATCTCATCCTTGGTAGGTTCCACGGGTTAGTTTGAAATCATTTGACTGCACATTATTGGTATGAATAAGCAGCCAGAGAGATGTATATATATAAACCCAAAACTTTTAAGTACTTAAAAAGAGTACCTAGATTATATGGAAAAAACTATTTGGCAAAACCTGCAATGACATTGTATCCAAATACATACAGGTATACTAGATACAATACAATGTGGAGTTTGTCGCCTTTTTGCAGCTATAACAGCCTCCACTCTTTTTGGAAGGCTGTCCACAAGATTTTGGCATGTTTCTRTAGGAATTTGTGCCCATTTATTCTGTAGACCATTTACAGTATGAGGTCAGACACTGATGTTGGACGAGAAGGTCTGATTCACAAGCTCCGTTCAGGATCATCCCAAAGGTGCTCAGTGGGGTTGAGTTCAGGGCTCTGTGCAGGCCAGTCAGGTCTTTCCACACCAGGTCTATATTCTTTAAACACATTATTAATCGTTAGATACTAAAGTGTCAGAGGAAACTTATATCTGTGAAATGCAGCTTGACATCTTAACTGGTATACACCAATACTAACTATGAGAATGCAAAAGCAAGCAGGAGCTTTTTGTCCTTGAAATTGTTACAGTCAGTCCAGCTTGCTCTTTACTCATTAAAATCTGTATTTTTGCAAAGCTGTTCAGTACCCTTGGCTGTTGTTAAAAGTGTTATATTCATTATATCACTTGCATTTGAAAATGATAATCCAGGAAAAACATCATTTCAAGTCAGGACCATATTTGCACATGATTTGATTTGGGCCATCTGAAGTGAACTTTTATTTGGTAACAGAAGCTGTTGGTTGGTCTAAATTAAGCTGTTAATGATGATGGCTATGATCTAAGCCAATTAAGGGGGTAGCTAAGTACATGAGGCTGCAAATTACTCAGTATAGTCAGCGACTGTGAAGAAAATGACTATGGTAGTGTGTGATTTGCAATCTAATATTTGTGTGTCTCTATGCTTCTGAATCCATGTGTGTCTGGGTGTATGTTCGTTCATCTGCCCTGGTTCCACTCCTCCTCATGCTAAGTGCTCTCATGTCCCTCTTTAATGTGTTGCGGCTACTATGAAAAATTTATCCTCGTCTCCTTGGTCGCAGGTCATCAAAGTATTCTGCCCCGACTGCTCGGCACTCCTCTCCTGTGGCCAGGGAGAACAGCTGGTGGAAATTAAGACACCAGATTGTGTTACTTACACCAGCCAGTGCGACTGATGCTGATGGCTCCAGAACCCAGAATGCAATCTGTCAGCAATGAGGCTCGCAGGAGAGTGTGACCAAATAGGGGTTTTGCGAAGTGTGTGTGCTGGGGGTGCTCTCTGCTGCCTCTGACTTTAGGTAAGTTGTAATGTCCAAAGGAAAATCGTCTGTGCTGAGTGAAGGTTATGGTGTCTAAAAGTACCATGTCAACAGCCCAAAATGGACAGAATCAGTTTGAGAGTTTATTATTATTATTATTATTATTATTATTATTATTAATAGTAGTAATAGTAGTAGTAGTAGTAATAATAATAAGTACAACAACTTTGATATATTTCATATCTACATAACGCATTATAATACTGTACATCTTGCATCTATTGTTTTGTAATTATATCAATATATAACAATAATTTGTTATAAAACTGTAAAAAACAATAATTTGTTGTAAAACTGTGAACATTTCAATATTGTTTGATAATTAGTTCACCATTACTTAAATTGTAATTTGGTTTGTCATAATTAGTAGAATATTTATTTTTATTACACATAAATAATATGAAATTTACATCTAACTCACCTATCATCTACCATCTTCTTTCACCTCAATAAGTCACATGTCATTATCATGTGCACATGTTTAAGTTTGTTCCTGATTCTTCTTCCTCAGTCCCTGACTCTTTGCCTGCCCATCCCGCCCACTCACGTTGCCATCTTGGTTCGTGGCAATGCCACTGAGAAAGTCACTTTGCTACCCTGCCTTGCTGAAAATGTCACTCTGTCTCTCTGCCTGGCTGTGGAGGTCACTCTCTGCTGAGACATCCACATCCTATTCATGATGAACTTTCCTCCTGTGGCCCTGAAATCTTTGCTCCTCCCATGTGCTTTATGAATGACGTGACTCATCGGGTTTCGTTTTCTTCGCTTAATTTCTGATGACTGTCTGTTACCCCCTCCTGACTTAGAGAAAATGAAATGTCAGAAAAGTGCCAGGATGGCAATAAACTTCACCTCCCATTAGCCCTGCAAGGCACATGCCATTATTATATGCATGGTTCATTTTTGTTTATGTCCGGCTTAGCACTGTGTTGTGGCATCTTTGCCAAATTGCATCCTATATCTTCATATTGTGTAATGTATAATAATACCCTATAGACAGAGAATGAAACAAGAGGGTCAATGAAAAACTGAAGAATGTTGAACATCCTTTATTGAGTCAGTGTTATTTTGTCCTATAGCTGTGCCCGCCAGTAAACAAGCAGCTTTCTGAGCTTATCAGTGTCTCCACTGGTGCTCTGTTTGCTTTTAAAATTGTTCTAGAGAATATGATTTTTCATAACTATCTTGCACATTCAATTAGTTTTTTCATTTTTTTTTCTGAGTTCAAAAGATAAGCACTCATTCCCTAGCTCTTGGGTGAATAGTGAATCACAGTTGAACTGTCAGAACAAATAGAAGGGCATGATAGATGACCGTTTTCTCAAAAGTAGACAGTGTGACGAATGTGATTAATTTTCTGACACCACGATATGCTGACAGAATCGCAGGGGAAAATAATCAGCTTGTTTAACGGGACGCGCATGTGCAAGCTCGGGGCATGAAACTTTCACTGCCTCTTTTGATTGGCTTACAGTCATTATGTAAATCATGGAAACTCATGTCGTTTTGAGGACTCTTTTCAATTTCCAATTAGATTTGGGGAAACCAGAAAAACAATGAGATGAAATAACCATTTCTACTTGTAATAGATCTGTAGATCAAAACTGCCTGTTCGCAATTGCACTGGTCTAGATGACTAAATGTATTTTATAATAATAATAATAATAATAATAATTATTATTATTATTATATAGCCTAAACAATGAACATATTGTGGATGTAAATATAACATTGTGATTGTTACAAGAAATGTTTGTATTAAAGTATGAGACATTATGTAAAGTAATTTTTTTTTTTTTTTTTTTTTTGCTTTTGAATGCACAAACAAAAACCACCAGTGGTCACATCATGTTTTGTTTGTTTTTTGTTTGTTCTCCTAAACCATGCACATGATTTAGTGAATGTTTTAGTAAATTGTGCAAGTTCAGTAAAAAAAAAAGAAAAGAAAAGAAAAAAACAAAAAAATAAATAACATCATCTTCTTGTTTCTAATTCCTTTGATCGTCTTACCAAATTATGCACAGATTAGAAAAGAAAAATTATGTGACTGTTTTATTAGTTTGTTCATTTGTTTGCTTTCATCGTGTGATTCCAGTGTTCTTCTCATAATGCCTGTTCTAACCTTGAGTTTTGCATTCATAAAACTTCACAGATGTGTAGAATTCTACCCTATAGTGCTAGCTGGCATGATGCAGGGACGCTAACATATTGCCTGTAGGACAGAGCATCTTAAAAACATTTTTATCTGTCATAGCTACATTAGTGATATAGTTCTTGCAGTCAAGGCTCTCGACAAATAAACAAACAGTTGTGTGTGCGCTGCCGACATTAGCAATCACATTAAAATCCACTGCTGTTCTCTGCCAGCATAGTAATTGCTCTTTTTATGGTGGTAATTATTTCCTCTAAGGTGCGGACTGTTGCACAATGCAATTATACATGTGCTGTCATCGCCAGGTTCTGATAGGGGAGGGGGACTTTTATTCAGGTGTTTGAAGAATATGTTGTGCATGTGTAAATAAGCAAGCGTGTATGAATGTTTTTATAGATTCTATGGAAAAATGTGAAAGTATACTGATTGAAAACAAAGACACTATTTACTCAAATGGAAACGATTTTACGTTTACAGAATGATAGCTCACTGCAAAAACACAGTCCTGGCATTACAGTACATCGGTCAGAATGTGTGGAATAAATTTCAGTTATTATTACTACAGGTTTGAATACTATAAATGTGCTTATTGTTAATACTTCTAGTAAAAACTAATTAGTATTTTAGACACACCACATAATCTTAGCCTAATAATACATAGAGTCACAATTGTATTACTGTATTATAAAATGTATTATTATATTATTATTTTAGGTACTGGGGCTCAGTGGTAGTTTTCTTTCCTGCCATGCAATTCCCAGCCAATTCCCAAACTTTCGCCACTCTGGTCCCAAACCTCAATTAAATGGAAAGGGCTGCTTCAGGAAGGGCATCCAGCGCAAAATCTACGCCAGGCTGTGTTTTTGACAGGTGCATCTGGAGTTAGAAGAACATTATTATGTTATTATTTTAACCAAAAGGGGGCAGTGGTGGCTCAAACAGCTGTGGCTCTGGGTTGCTGATTGGAGGGTCAGGTTTAAGACCTGCCACTGACAGGTTGCCAATGTTGGGCCCTTGTGCAAGTCCCTTAGTCCTATGCCCATACAAAATCATTCCATCGGATTCCAGCCCAGATGAAAAAGGAAGAGGGTTGGGCATTGGGCTAGCAGCCCAGCTCCATAAAAACCACCACTGCTTTGGAAATGGCAGAATCCTCTGCCTGATGTATACAACAGCATGGGAGGAAGATAAACAAAATGTAACCAAAACCATAAAATCATAGTGACTATGGTGACACTTTCTTCAAATATGTTTATTAAATATTTATGGCCCCAAGTCCCCTGGGAAAGCCTCCGACCCCCGTCGGCCCTGTATACAGGATAAAGCGGTATAGACAATGAGTGAGTGAGTGAGTGAGTGAGTGAGTGAGTGAGTGAGTGAGTGAGTGAGTGAGTAAATATTTATGGAAGGCTCTACTATAAGATAGTCTTACGGACAGAGGAGTTTGCAGGCTCTGGCTAACATGACAAGCTGTGTTCTTTTCTATTATTAAGTTCAAGAAAGAAGAATGACAGGCTGAAGATGGAAAGCTGTGACAGCTAGTTTCACAAATTTAATGTTATTTCACACCATCAAATAAAACTTTACTGGTAATGATTTAAAAAGTAGGAAGATGTGTTCATTAATTTATTGAAAATTGTTGTYGTTAGGAAATGTTATATACTGTACTGTAATATGAATTACACACTACAGGATGTACTTTGCATTAGGCTGCATCACTCCACCCTCTCACTGACACTTTCCCTATAACAGCACACTATGTGATGCATGTGACACTTTATAGTTTTAAAATATACACTATATTATAGACACATACAAGGAACAGATTTTTCTAAATCAGGCTACACATTATGTCCATCTGATATATGTATACCATTCTGTATATTGATACGTGTAGGGTAGCAGGGTGTCTGGATTCTGTCTGAGTTTAGGGCACAGGGTGGGATACAGCCTCACTAGATTGTGATAGGAAACCAGAGTACCTGAAGAAAACCCCCTTACCTCAAGGAGAACATGCACAGAGACTGGAAGCAAGATTTGAACCTTTAATGTTTGATATGATTGCCAATGACTAAACCATCATAAACTATAAACTTATACCTTCATCAATTTATCCTTAATAAGCAAGCTGGAAGTGACAGTGGCAAGGAATAATCTCCCGAGATGAAATGAGGAACAAACCTTCAGAGGAACCAGACTCAAAAAATCACTCATCCTTTGAGTGATGCTCAATAGTGTGACTGTAAATAAATCCCATTTGAAACTGTGTGTTATATTTTCAAGGTTTAACTGTATAATTGGACATTTGTTGTAATTTAATAAACATGAAGTTCACCAGGTTGAGGTTACCAGCTGTTCACTGATGAGAATTCGTGCAACACTGTTTGTGGCAATAAATATTCATACCTACCTGTTTGTATAAAATGAAGTCCAAATTGATCTTAATGGTCTCTAAATAGAATTCTCAGTAGTATAACCTTTACATGTATCTTTAAGCAGAGAATATTAGGCTATCCTGAGCAGCAGTGTATGGTAGCCATGTAATGTCACCTCTGTTAGGTAGCTCTGTAGAGCAGAAGCGGTCAGGACCACTGGTACAGTATCTCAGGAACGCCATGCGTAGACATTGCATGTCTGTGCATGATTTCTTTCATCAGAGAAAGAGAGGCCGGGAGTGGGGAGATATAATTAGGCATGCAGACTGTAACTTAATAGATAGGGGCAATGTACATTTTGTAAAAAAAAAAAAAGAAGAAAAAAAAGCATCCCAACATGCCAGTTAACCAAACTGGCAACAAGTTCACCAAGTTCACCCTGCTGTAGTCTTCATTATAAGAGGTACAAACAAATAGCCTGCACCTTTTGAGCAAAGCAGGCACGGCAGATCACTGTTGCATCAGTGTCCACTGTGTGGATAAGATATGATACATTAATATTGTTGTATCTTCTGCTCCTGGTAAGTACTTTGACTGAGGCACTGTGGAATAACTGGAGTTTGTTAATAAACTGGCTCAACACACACAGTTATGCACTGACATTGTAAAATAAATGCAAAAAATACAATGTAAAACATGTGCACTGTACAGGATATGCATTACTTGGACATTTGCCTGGAGCTGTATATGCATTACTTCAATGTTTATGTCAGTGTCACGTTAGCATGATTATTCTACACTTTCCACCTCACCAGGCTTTCTACTTCTTTTCTCTTGTTCTTTACCTTGAGTGACCTTACTCCTTTCCCCCAGATGCTGTACTTAGCAAAACACTGTTGCACATGTTCCAACAACATTCCCCTGATGTTTGCTCTCATTCTCCCCTAATGTTTCCTTCACAGCTGGTAGGTGTCAAGGCATCAGATTGGTAGGAGACATGTAGCAGATGTTCAGATGTGTGAAACATGGGGTGGGGGTGCTTTGCGGAGGTTAGCAAGGTATTTGTGGTGAAAGACAAGAGAGGAAAAGAGAGAGAGAGAGAGAGAGTATGAGCAGAGTTTACAGGATTGTAATTATGGGAATTATTATAAACAAAATATTTCAATAGTTTTTTATTCTTGTTTTATGCTTTTTGTTCATTTAAATTTTTGATTATGCGATTATGCTTAAATTCTTGTAATGTGAGTTTTAAGATTATTATATGTTCAATCCAGACTTTTTTCTAACAGTGAAAAAATAAACTTATTTTTGTCCATGCTGTTTAAAAAGGCGATCATATGCTGCATTTAACTGCCCATATTTATAAAGTATAATATACTAGAGTAGAATCTATGGTATGGTATGGTATGATATGAATGTTATATGTAGCATTAGATCCCTGGCTGCTCTGTTTATACTGTCCACATTTATGGTATCTCCTATATTTATCCTTGTAGACTCTTTTTATGAGTACTTGAAGATTTAGTAATTGTAATTCAACCAGAGATTCGCCCCACGCCTCTCAATTAACCCGCCTCTTCTCTCTGCCTGACCTCATCACTAATAGCATTAAATTCTCTCTGTCACTAGGGTCCTTGTGGAATCTGTGTGTAAGTGTGTCTTCAGGTGGAAAGGACACAGTGAAAGAAAGAAACACTATTACAGATTCAAGTGAACGTGCCAGCTTTTTTGTGTTTGTGTAAATGTGTTTCAGGCAGAGTGTATATACAGATTCCCAATGACTGCTTTAGTTGTTCTCATTGCCCCGGAGACCATAGAATTGGACATGGGTCTGTTCACTTCTGAGATGATATCATCTTGTCCTGCATCTTGGTACATGGTCAGATATCTGATAGGTTATCTAAGGGTTGTATTTAGCACAGCCTACGATTGATTATCATGTGATTTAGAGTAGATTCAATAGAAGATAGTGCTTTGCAATATTATGAAATACCATGTGATTCAGTTGTCTAAATAGTTCATTTKTCATTCTGGTATATTAAAGGATCTAAAATCTAGTAGATATAAATCATCACAAAATACTTATGTGTAACGGATAGAGAGATTGTATTCTACTGTATGTTGTAGTAAAAATTCCTTTATGATGATAAGACTGTAATTCCTAATCTCATATTCTGCAATGTATCTTCCTTTGCAATATTAAAAACATTAAATGGAAGTGTCTATAAATTCTAACGTTATTCACAAATGCACAAATCTCAGTTTTATGAATGCCGCTTTTCTAATTACGCTCAATTTTGAATTAATCTATTTGGAATGTAAATCCTTTTTTGGTTGAATTTATAAAGTTAATAAGATATACTGTATTCACCCAGCTGTTTAAATGGAACAATCATGATGTTTAAAAAAATATATTTTATTAACTGACAGTTGATCACTGAAAGACCATTCAAAAGATCTTTCAGCAGTTGGAGCGTTAGCTTTAAACAATAGAAGGACATGCCTGTTTCAGTGGGTGTAACATGAATATTCAAAAACTTTCTAACCACTTGAAGCAGGTCATAATAATATCTCCAGAGACTTGTGTGACGAAGGGCTGATAGCCAGTGGCTCTTTACATCAGACAGCTCCGCACACCAAAAAAATAGCCAAACACAGCATGTACTTGGCACCATGGACAGCTCCCCTGTGTACRGCGAAGGGGCGGGGTGCAGATTATTGGATGCAGATTATTGTCTACCATATCACTGTCATCCACTTCCTATAAAAGGACATAGTCTGGTAAGGAGGTATTTTTGGTTTATACTCTTACGACTATATTCTCTGCCCACAGACTCTGAGAACTTTTGGAAGACTTCACCATCGCCTTCCAGGAGCCTGMAACAGCGCCCCACTGTCTCTACCTGGGTGTAGTTAATCTTTAATGATTAGATGTGATGAACAGGTTGTTTATAAATGCACTTGCTTTTAACATCTTAAAAACTGAGGGATAGAAAATGCAAATTTTGGTACAAATTCTCAGTTTGCATGCATAACTCACTTTTGAATAGAAAAAAAAATCAGTTTTCTATTTCATCAACTCCAGCAGTTTATATTTCACCAGAACTCCACAATGAGAATATATCTTGTAAAGAAATTAAATGAGACCATATTTAAAGCCGAGACTGCCTTGCCATCCGGACTCTTCACTTGCTCTGGGCAGCCAAACTAGGCTGTTATTGCATTGCAGTGYGGGTGTGGGTGTGTGCCAGTTACAGTGAGATATTACATGTTTTTCTGCACTCTGTAAATAAAAGAGCACTTTTCCTTTGGAACCTGATGTACATGTTTCACAATGCCTTGTCAAACCWCTACACTTGTTGCTATGCATTATGGGTACACTGCTTCATGAACTGGAATATGGACAGTCTGGACTCATCAGACCATATCGACATTTTCTTCTTTGCTCCAAGTCCAATCTTTATGCCTCCTAGCAAATTTATACTTTTTTTCTGATGAGCCTCACTTAAAAGTGGTTTTCTTATGGGCACATACTGTAGCTGTTTCATCCCAATTCTGTGAGTTGTCTTTGCCTTTTGTATGTTGAAATGCTCTTACTTTCCCTATTAAACATAGCTGTGATTTCTACTTTAAATTTTTTACCATGTGTTTAAGTGATGTCCGATCATGGTCATTAATGTTTATTTTTCTGATCACATTTCTTCTGCAAAGTCACCAGTTCACCCCATTCTTCCAGGTTTTTAATAATCTGTTGTCCGATTCATAACCCAATCTTAGCAATCTCCTTGGTTATTTTCTGTCCTTTATGCTGACCAATACTTTGACCCTTCTCAAACATATATTAAATATTAAATTTACAAGATTTTACTAATATTCAGGTAAAAGTGGACATTTTCTCTCTCTTTCTCTCTCTCTTTTTGTTTTGTCACTATCTGCAATCCACTATCTACCTCGGATTTCAAACACCTGCTATATGATTAGGGAAGGCAAATAATGCAGTTATACATAAYTGTTATRCATAACAACCTGCCTTAAATTATTGSCTTAAATACTACACAAGACTCTGGTTATGTAACACAGCACTATGCAAAAATGTAATGAAGTRGAAAGTATAAAGCTGTAGGATGTAGTGGAGTAAAATTAAAAGTATCTACTAAGAAAACTAMAAAAGTAAAGCACCAATACMTGAAACATGTACTTAAGTACAGTAAAGAAGTAAATGTACTTAGTTACCTTCCACCTCTGCCTGGGTGTAGTTAATCTTTAATGATTAGGTGTGATGAAACAKGTTGTTTATAAAGTGTCAAGTCTACCTCTTTAAACCCATGCACTTGCTTTTAACATCTTAAAAATTGAGGGAAAGAAAATGCTAATTCTGGTACAAATCCTCAGTTTGCATGCATAACTCAATTTTGAATAGAAAATCAGCTTTCTATTTCATCAACTCCAGCAGTTTATATTTCACCATAACTCCACAATGAGAATATATCTTGTAAAGAAATTAAATGAGACCATATTTAAAGCAGTGAAGCAGTGGGGTAAGGAGGTGCCTCTGTTAATGGTGTTTCAAAATTGCTCTGACTTAGTTATTTAGATGGAAAGAGAGCGCGCGTGAGAGAGAGAGAGAGAGAGAGAGAGAGAGAGAGAGAGAGAGAGAGAGAGAGAGAGAGAGAGATTGACCCGATGTATCTATTAGCCTTCATCTCACAGTCTGTCGAGATTGTGAGTTTAACAGCATGCTGATCTTTTTTTTTTCACTATTCTGCCAATCCCATTTATTGCAAAGGGGGCAGKGTGCCACAGTATTCCAGCTTTGACCTTGTAGCATTTCAACAGTTTCTTGGTCAGTATATCAGTGGGGTAATGTTTCTTATAATGACCAYGATTGATCATGTTATTATATATTAGGTGGATTTGWTTAAGTAACATTTATATGTCATGCTGTTAAATATTATGAATGGTTTAGCTTTTGGCAATCTAGCAGTATAAATATGTAGATACAACAATGAACCTTGATATATTATGAAGGTTGTATTGTATCCTAGCCATAATAACAATTTACAATGAGATCTCATATATCATAACTCTTGTGTCCGATGACAAATGTGCCACCCACTGACTCATAAATCATCTAAATGCCCTTGTGTGTACAGAATAGTTCTCAGAATACACACACGCATTATATATATTGTATTCTAAAAAAGGGAAATAATTATACGTTCACAATTGGAAATGTGTTATCATTAACATTATCAGCCTTATCCCCAACRGTCCACATCGATGAGGAAATAATAGACATTAAATTAGTCAGTTCTGTTCTGTCCACTAAATTTCATAGCTTTATTGTATTTTATTAAGTTATTTCACAGTTTTACTGGACTGTCTCAATATCATGGCGAGGCCTCTCATCGATAGAATGATATCAAACTTGCGCAAGCTTCTTGTAGTTTTAGACACTCACACCATGTAGGGAGCATGTCTATGCAAAATGTCTCAAATTCGTTTGTACAGGTTTGTATTCATACCACAGATTCATATTCAGAGAACACTGATCGTGTTTCTCAACAAATATTTCTATGTTAAGTTGGGTTTATTCTTCTGTTTCACACCCGCTTTACATAAGGGCCTAATTATAAATGTACTGAGGGGGACACTCTCTCACTAACTCACTCACTCATTGTCTATACCTCTTTATCCTATTCAGGGTCACGGGGGGCCTGAAGCTTATCCCAGGAGGCTTAGGGCACGAGGCGGGGTACACCCTGGACAGGGTGCCAATCCATCACAGGGCACACACACACACATACATTCACTCACACACTACGGGCAATTTGGGAACACCAATTAGCGTAATCTGCAGGTCTTTGGACTGTGGGACATGCAAAGTCGGGATGGGAATCGAGCCCGGACCCTGGATGTGACAGTGCTAACCACAACACCACTGTGCCTCCTTAAGTGGGACACATCCGATTTTATCCAAATATGCTTAAAATACATTAAAATTTAAGTAAAAACTCATTTGTTCTGYTACTGTATGATAGGCAACAAAGAACTATCTTCTGAGCTAACCATTAGCAAACATGAGCTGTAACAAATAAACTCAACAAATAGCTATTAATTATTATTGCTACCACTTCAAGTGYTATGGTGTACTGCAGTTCTTTGTCTAGTGTGTCCCAGTGGTGTTGTTGGACCATACCACAGCCAAGTGCTGCTTGACCAGTGAGAAYTGAGGATTTAGAGTTTTGAAATTTTTGGCCAGGGCACACATAACATCAATATGTCAGTATTTGTGTGCTGGAACTGTAATTCAGCGATTATAAAAAATTTCAGTATAAGCTGTGAGTAATTGCCTGGAGTGGAAACAAATATTTTTGTTGAAAATTGGCCTATTGTTAAGTACTAATCAATCAACCATCACAAATGGGTGCAACTAACTTTAATGTCTTTATTATGTCGCATTTGTCAGAAAGCCTACGTAAAGTCCAAGTAAAGTGTCAGTCATTTATTTTGCACTGCATGTATAATTTATGCAGACAATAGTAGCTTTCATTTATTATTCATTTATTCATATAGTTTACTGGATAGCTGTACTTGCTTATGAGAAATAACATTGTTCGTGTTTGTTAAAATGATGCATTATGGCAGTCTGCCTTCAATCACAGTGTGTATTATCATGAGCAAGAGAAATGTCGACAGTGACATCCGCCAGTTTTTGGCCAGATGTTTCTTGAAATAATAATAATAATAATAATAATAATAATAATAATTGCTATTCAGTTAGTTGGAGGTGAGTTAGAAAAGGAGCAGATACCAACCAAACGAAAGGGGCAAAGCAGTAACCAAAGTCAATGGGAGGCAAAAAGTCAAAACCAGAATACACAATCAAATATCAAAATGCCAAAATCACAATCCAAAAATAACCTCTCTCCAACACAACCAACACCTGGCCTGCRCCTCCTCTTTCTCACGTCTCTGTCTGGTTTATATACAGTATGGTAGCGCTGATTGATGACGTCACTCTCAGGGTGGAAGTAACCGTGTGGAAAGTCAGGTAGATGCCGGGACAGTCAGAAAACCTGGAGTGTATATACGTAGATAGAGATAGAGATATATAGTATCTAATAAGGTAGTGCATCTTCACTGATGATAGGGATAATAGTTTTAGGGGAGATTGGCGGAGATTAGACCAACAGTGTGATAATCACAGTGGCCAGGGCATTGGCAGCTCAGTAATAGCTCCCTTGTCTGCCATTCAGAAGGCCAGGGGTCGATTCCTACCCAATGTCCAAACACCAGCCACTGGATGCAGTGCTGGTCCCATGCCACGATAAAATTGAAGGGCTGCGTCAGGAAGGGCATCTGGCGTAAAAACCTATACCTAGTGATCTGTGCAGATCGGATGGTCCGCTGTGGCGACCCCTCGGGAGGAGCAGCTGAAAGACCACAACAGTGTGATAATCACAGTGGTGCTTCAGTCATTGGAACCTGGCAGGTGTACTCACTGCACTTATCAGCATGTGCTCTTTACTATAAGTCCTTTCCCCCCCATCTTTACCCTGTCACCCCTCCCCCTGATCTCATGGGCAGATAATGACAGAGGAAAGGAGAGATTGTTAGAGAAGAAGGCACAACAAAAAGGAAATCAGTGGGAGAGACTAAGGGAGAGAAAACCAGAGAGAACAGGTGGCGTCTATAAAGCTTTAAGGATTAAATTACAGTGGACAGCTAAAAACCGCATTTCAGACACAAGACAGACGTAGATGAAGAAAGATCTACAAAGGGAAAATTATAGAGAGAGATCAAGACATAGAAAGACAGACAATCAGTTTGTCCAGCATTTAGTGTTAATTCATTTAAAATGGTATCATCAGCCAAGACATGATAAGATATTTGATTTGATTTGATTATATTCAGAGTTTGTCACACAAAATGGATCCCACAATGTTTCTTTCTCACTTTCCCATTGATTCCCACCCCCACCTGCCTGTGCCGACCACCCTGGAGCGCCTTGTTCCTGATAAACACAGCACAAGACTCTGGGGTAGTGGCGTATTTGTCTGGCTTAGCTGATTGGTCAGTTTGTGCAATGCTGTGATAAGACCAGCAGCCGCTGCTATTCAACAGCATGGTGCACAGGGAGGGGAAGTGAGGTTGTAAGTTGCAGAGAAAATGTCTTTCTTAGAGAAATAAAACTGCACAGCATTTTAACACGGGCATTTGTACATGTTAAGCCCTGAATTTTGATAACGGATGAACTGAATTAGTGTTTCTGTGGGAACGTATGAGTGAATACGTCTACAGTGTTGTGTTTAATATCCATGGTTAACACCTATGGAACATTGATTGAAAGCAAACCAAGTTGCGTTTTATTTTAATTTGTAACTACTGTACAAAAATAGCTTTTTTCCCCCTTAGATGTATAGATGCACTGGAAAATGTGGCCAGCCGTTGGTCCACTGATTGGAAGGACCTGGGTTCAGACCCCAGCAACACCAAGCTACCATTGTTGGGCCAATATGGCCCTTAACCGTCAACTGCTCATATATGTAACGCCAAAAATGTCAGTATTATGCACAATTTGTGACTGATACTGTATGTAAGGATGAGATTTCCAGCTATTTTATCAACCCACTGTCAGCCATCTTTAAAGAGCATAAATGAGGCTCTTCCCTTCTCAAACGCAAACAATCAAATCACTCCTTCGGATGGTGGTGCATTGTGGGCCATAATTGTAATGCTCAGTGCCAGTGAAAGAGCTTGTTATGTTTGTTAATTAAATGCACAATCAAAATTTTCCCTTTAGCTGCTGCGGAAAAGGATGCTCTGTGTTCAGTCCAGCTCAGTGTAGCTTTCCCTTTCTCCTTCTCCAAAACACAAACAAAGGTGATAAAGTGTTGGGTGGAGGGGGAGATGAAATTGGGTAATGCTACAGTATGTGCTTGTAGATTTTAGCAACAATGTAGGTTTTGTCAATTTGGCAAACTGCGGGGGGTTTTGTGTGTGTGTGTGTGTGGATATAGTGAATATATTTGCTTAATTTTAGTGTTGGAACAATTATCTAGGCTTTTTGATCAGGAGCAGGTATGTACTACGTAAAATTTGTATTACTGAATATTTGTGTGTGTGTGTGTGTGTGTGTGTGTGTGTGTTTTGGGAAAGGAATACGGCAAAAGAAAGAGACAATTGGATTGTATAAATGTAATACCGCATAGTAATGCCTAGTGTTGCTTGATATCTTTTTTCCCCCAAAATTTACTTCTCGTATATTATAACTGAACAGTTAAAGATCAGGTGTACTCAGTCAATCAGAAGCTGGAAAATACCAATTCACTTTGTCTTCTCCCTCTCCACCCTCATCTAAAATGGTATCTTCTATCCTCTGATTGACTAAACGCACCTGATCGAGTAATCATCAGTGAGCATTGTAAGGCTAATCAGAAAACATGCAGGGCTCGAGGAATGTGTTGGCCACTCCTTGACTAGACTTTCGGCTTTAATTAAAGCCATTCAACAACAATATTGCATCAACTGTTTAGGAATTGCTACGTTTTTTTTTTTTTTTTTACAAAGTCCCTCCAATTCTTTTAAGGTCAAAAATATTTGCACAATTTACTGATATGCAGTTTCATGTCCAGATATGTTTACTATTTCCTCATTTCATGACAAATTAAAGAGATTAATGTYCCGCAGTTGATTCGAGTGGTGAATTTGTCAACGTCTGAACTCTTCTATGCTATACCGACATGACTGGATAAAGAGCACGGTATACTCAAAAGAAACCCAAAAGAAAGATCAGCTGTCTGGTGTCTGAATCTGGGTAATGTGCAGTCCCTGGAATATAAACTTTTTATAAGGGTCTGCAACATTCTTTGTGTGATTGATACATGGCAGGCCACATTTTCCATTTTCTCATGAATCATGAAAGAGGGCCYTCTATAATTACATGTATAGGGGTTTATATTAACATTTTTATTTACCTGCTCTTCCAATTGGTAGTACATTACCATTACATATTGATCATTCTACCTCCCTGAGAGCTACCCTSAGTCATATACACTGTTATTTGTATTGCATTTTATACAAACTGTGCTATGCCAGTTTGAGCTGCCACCCTCAACAACTACCTGGAAACACCTGATTATGATCCTAATCATGCTCAAGGACTTTAATAAGTCTATTTAACTATCTATAGGTTTATATAGTCTTATGCAAAAGTTTAGGCACCCCTTGATAAATAACAGATTTTGGTGATTTTTTTATTTGAAAAGATGTTAACACAGTCTCTCTTGGAAATGGATGTTTGGGCACCCTATATACTCGGTACTTAGTAACACCTCCTCTGGCAGATACTACAACTTGCAAACGCTTTTTATAGCCAGCTAAAAGTCTTTCAATTCTTGTACTTGGGATTTTCTCCCATTGTTCCTCGCAAAAGGCTTCTAGTTCTGTAATATTCTTTGGTCGTCTTGCATGCACAGCCCTTTTAAGATCAACCCACTGATGTTTATTGTAAATCAGGGGGCTGTGATGGCCTTTCCAAAACCTTCAGCTGGCGTCTCTTGAGGTATTCCATAGTGGATTTCGAGGTATGTTTAGGACCATTGTCCTGTTGTAGAAGCCATCCTCTTTTCGGCTTCAGCTTTTTTACWGATGGTGTGATGTTTGCTTCCAGAATTTGCTGGTCTTTRGTGGAATCTATTCTTCCCTTCACTCGTGCAATGTTTCCTGTGCCACTGGCTGCAACACAACTCCAAAGCATTAAGCACCACCCCCATGCTTAATATTTGGCAAGCTGTCCTTTTCATGAAATGCTGCTCATTTTTTTCCTCCAAACATGCCTTTGCTGAGTTCTATTTTAACTTCATCAGTCCACAGTTTCCAAACCGCTTCTGTAGATGTTCTGTTGCATACGTCTGACGCTGGATTTTATGATGGAGACGCAGGTAAGGTTTTCCTCTGCTGACTCTTCCATTGCTGCACWGTGGAACGGTGCACCACCACTGAGTCTGCTAAATCCTCCTATAGGTTTTTTGCACTCAAATGCGGGTTTTGATTTGTCTTTCTGACCAGCATACRAGCAGTTCTCTCCGAGAGTTTTTTTGGTCTTCCAGATCTCATCTTGACCTCCACACTTCCCCTGAACTGAACATTTCTCACTGTGGAAACTGCCAGCTGACAATGCTTTGCTATCTTCTTGTAGCCTTCTCCTGCATTGTGGGCATCAACAACTTTCATTTTCAGAGTCTAACACAGCTGCTTAGAGAAACCCATGGTTGTTGAGTGTCCGCAAGTGTGTGCACAAGGTTTGAAGAGTCAAATGCCTATGTAAATTAAGTAAATTAAGTGCAATAACATGCCAATATGTACCTATAGATTTTTGTTGAACTTGGATACTCCCCTTAATTTAGTGAATTAATAATTTTTGTTTTCAGTAAACATAATAAGTAAATCATAAATACTAAAACCATTTTTTAAAATTACAATTAAAAACAAATAGACTGAAAATTGATTTTCTTAACATGCTATGTTTTAAATTGAGTACACTATAATTCTATGTAATTTTTGCAGTAAAAATTATCCTTTGCTGTCTGCGTGCGTGTGCATGTGCGTGCATTTGTGTGTGTGCGTGTGTGCATGTATGCGTCTGGTCCAACAGTGGATCTGGGATCCATCCTGGGAACAGTATGCATTAAATTGGAACCCTCCATGCACACACATACTGTACATAATGTTGTCTTTCACCTGATTTCATCAAGGGCTCGCCACAGTGGCACATCTGATCTGCACACAACTTGGCACATGTTTTACCCCAGACACACTTCCTGACACAATCCATTTTATCCGGGCTGCATCTAGGGGATGGGGTTTGGCTTGGAATCTAACACAAGCCTTTCACATGTCGCTTCATGCACACACACGCACGCACACACACACACACACACGAGGTTAAAAACCTGGAAGACAGTTTTATCAGTTTCCCACTGACAAAAAGAAAAGGGATTTGTGGTTATCAAAGATAAGCCCTGATGGGTGATCACTGGGGCTTGTGTAGTAACCATTTTATCTCAGGTAGCATCATCATGAAATAAAATAAAATAAAAATTAACAGAATAAATATCTAACATGATCTGCTTGTGTTAGGTTTGCTAAATTAAAGTACAGGCAGGGGTTAATGGGCCAGGGTTGTCATTATGTTTTCATTAGCTTTATTAAGCTACATTAGCAGTTATTCTAATAACAGAATATAAATTGCCCTGAAATTTTAATTCTATTATAATAAATAATAGTTTAACATTATAAACTATTTATCATAAATTCATACATCTGTGACTGCACGTTTCACAAAGGTGTTGCAAAGAAAATTGATAATATCCAATGACTTAAGTTTCTTATCATATACCATTATTTGGGGTCTTGTCATGTGTGGGTGAATTTAATTGCGTGTGAGAGAGAGAGAGAGAGCGAGAGAGAGAGAGCACTTTTTCTGTGTTGTTGTGGCCCATGCATAGTTAAAGAACGTTTTTCATCCTCAGACTATTTTTAGATTAATCAACATTAATATTACATACTGCTTTTTTTTGAGGTTGTGGAAATATTTAGCGCTTGGTTTAATGTCTTTTACCAGCTCCATGTTTAGACTGGATTCTGAAAGTGTTCTTCGTTCACTATGTTCTTACCTCTAATGAGAAATTATTAACAAATATGCACAAAAAAAAAAAAAACTGACTTATTCACAGGCTACAGTTTTTTTTTTTTAATGGCAAATGATCTGTCAGCAAACATCAACTTGTAAAATGCTTGAGCRTGAACAGATGATTTTATAATAAAATTCTCTTGTAATAAAATGCACCCTTTGAGCTGTCAAATCAGAGATGTGCATAATAGGCATACGCTATTTCACACATCACTACACTGTTTCACACATCATTTAAGTATGATGGTGTTCTTTATGGAGGATAAAAATTACTCAACCTTCTGGTACTACTCTCTGTCGGGAGGCGAAAAATAATCAGTTTTCTGTTTTTACTATATTGAGAATGAATTCATATCTCCTGTCTTACTGTATTCTATAGAAGCAGGATCACTAAAACTTAACATAGAGCTGCAATGAAGCAACATTCAGCAATGGCAAAGATAGACAATGAACTCTATGTTACTGCTTCATAAAAGTGATACTCCTCTTAGGGGCATGCAGACGGCCATAGTGTTTACTTCTTTTGTTAAATGATGCTTGTGCAATCACTTCCTTATGTTTTAAAATCTCCTTATTCTGCCCCCAAAGATTTGGATGATGACCTGCCAACTAACGGTTATTTCCTTGTGATGCTTCAGAGATCTCGTTGGAGACAAGGGTATGTTACGGTAGGTACTCTACCGCTCAAAA
>QMIH01002528.1:46327-57922 GCA_003987875.1 Clarias batrachus | reverse complement strand
ACACACACACACACACACACACACACACACATTCCCAACATTTATTTTATGCAACACCCCTCCCAAATGCATAACCAGATGCATAATATACAGCAAAGATTCAACAATAAATAAAATAACCATTCATTACAAACTGAAACAGAAAACCTTGCATTTAATTAAAAAATTATCATATGTACTAAGTTATACTGTATATAAATTATGTTTTGTGTGTGTGTGAAAGCTCAGACATTTTTCTCCAGACACACAACAATTCAAACAGTAAATAATGTAGCAAAATTGTCAAATGGTATGTTTCACATGCCAATGAACTTAGTACATATATTTGACAACCGCATAAACATGCAAAAATGAAGTGGCCTAAAGCAAAACAATATGTACTTTATATTGCTTTTCATGTTACCACCATGGATTCTCAACACATTTATATCTTACGCAATTATATTTGCATCCCATTTGGAGGAATATTAACCCACCTGTAGCACAAAACTGTATCTTGTGTTTAGCTTGGCTTCAGGACTTAATTAGCAGCACCTGGCCTATGTGTGATTTTAGGTTCCTCCTTAGCAAAGAGCATCATCTAGTGACCTGTTTGTGTTCACAGTTGAGCACAAAGCAGAATTAATTTAAAATTTATAATTTGGAAAGCATCCACTGAGTTAGATAAATAGTTCTTTTAATATTATTCATGTACTAGATTGGTAACCAACCCTCATATGAGCTCCCGATGTGATGGCATCATTGAGAGAGCCTGCTGCACAAAACTAAAGCAATATAATTTAATTTCCAATTTTTTGCTTGACCAAATACCTGTGCCATCGTGATCTAATACTATAAAATAAAATAAAATAAAATAAAAACATTGTAAAATGTCCGAGTGAACGGACATTTGAAATGTGAAATGTCTAAAAAAAGAAAAAAAGAGGGGAAGTTGGACAGATTCTTGCCCAGAAATGAACCTGGAGGTGTTGGTCCAAGTTAGGGGGGGAGGGGGGAAAGTGAGTGAGAGAGGGATAGATAGATAGAGAGAGAGGTTTTTTGAGGTTTTAAACTCACTTTATTATAACAAAATTAAATAAGGGACTATTTTACAATTTATATACAGTTATATGCATTGCGTGTATACATATGTACATATATACACATAGAGAGAGAGGGGGGGGAAGATATATATATTTTTTTTCTCGGTCATTCATTCTTCTTTATAATTTTTGGTTTGGTCAGCTTCTGTCCATTTTCTCTTCTTCTTGAGTGTCTGTGGGTTTTTTAGCTTTTTTTCTGCTAATTTTGCATTTTTCAGTAGCGTTTTTACTAAGTGTTTCTTTTTTATGTCCGATATCTGTAATTGGCCTAGTTCTTGTAGGTATTTGTTTGCTTGTTCCTGGATGTCCTCTATGTCTTTTTGCGGTTCTCCCTGTGTGTGTGTGTGGTGCTGCATCCGGCTTCTTCTGTGTCCAGTGTTGTTGTGTTCAGTGTTTGGCTGCGGGTTTTCCGTTTGATGATTTGTTCTGTAATATACGTCTCTTCTCTTTTCCTCCTGGGTTTTACTGTGGGTTTGTCTTTGGGTGCCGGTGCTGGTGTGCAGGTCTGAGGTTCCTGTGCCTCTCCGGTACTGGTGCTGGGGGCGTGGTCAGTGTTGGGGCCGGGGTCAACGCTGACTACTCCGTTAACCCCGGGATGTTTACTCGCGCTGTGTACAGTAGTGGCGGTGTTGGAGTCAGCGCCGGGTGCGGTGTGTGTCTCTGCGGTGGCAGTGTGTGTGTGAGACTGACCTTCGTGAGTGTTGACTCGGGTGTGTTGCTGAGGCCCGCGGCGGACTCGGACTCCTCGGTGATCTCAGTCCAACTGTCCCCGCGCTGCTGTTTCCCGTCCGCGTCGCTCCCCAAGCTCACCGGCTGCGCGGCTCCGTGTGGACAGCTCAGCCTTTTGTTTCCGATGTCCCCGCACTCAAAACACCTCAGCGACTTCGTAGTGGCGAAAACAGTATAACTGCCGTCCACCGCTTTATACTTAAAGTTCACATTCAGTGTCCCTTCTTGGTTAGTTAATACCATTAGAATCTGCCTCTCGAAGGACAGGACGTGCTTCACGCTGGAGCTCTTACACCTGAGCGGGATGGCTCTCATGGGGCTGACTCACCTCCCAAATCGGGCCAGCTCCCTCATGATCGCCTCGTCCTGTACAAACGGAGGCACGTTAGAGATCACCACTCTCGTGGCGGGGGCAGACAGAGGGATGACCGGGACCGCTGATCCTCTCACGGTTATTCCGCTTTTCACGAGCGCACTCACGAGGTCGGTCTTTTTTAGAAACACCACCACCGCTTTGTTCATCCGGGAGGCTGAGTAGATGTTCTCACACCCGACCACCTCCCCCACCGCTAGCAGCACTTCTTCAATGAGGACMCCAGTGTCCGTGACGCACCTCACACCATTCCGGAGAGACAAACTCTCCACACCGGCCTCGGAGGCCATGGTGCCCCGCTCACTCTCTCTCTCACGATAAAGTTTCAAATCATATGTATTACACACAACATTCACTAAAAATAATTGTGGGGAAATAAAGAAGGGGAATAAATAAAAAAAATAAATCAATAAGTAAAGAAGTGGGGAAAAGACGGAAAGTTWTTTCATAAAAATTTGGCAAGACGCCAAACAGTCTTTCACGCGCTCCCTCACACCCAGCGCATGCGCAGAGAGAGAGGGAGAGAGAGACATAAACAGAGAATAAGACAGTGAGCATGAATAGAGGAGAAGAGGAGACAGGAAGGTAGCAGCATAAAATATTGAACACATTAATATCAGATTCATGTTGAAGAGAGGAAGATAGTAGAATTAACTTATTTTATATAATAAATTCTCTCACATTTGCAGCCTTAAAGTCTAACAAATTTTTTGAATGCAAATTAGTTAATATAGCAAGAGCTATTAATGTGAAGGAGCAGAAATTCATGATTAGTAAAGTCAGCAAATATGATGATATGAAGGATGGTAAAGAAAATAAATAAAGTTATAGAGAAGATAATCAGGATTAAATCACATATCACAGTTAAAAATTAAATTAAGAGCATGTAGGTAAGAAATTAATTAATTAACAAAATAATTACATAAAAATGTATACAAATTAAAATCAAATGAATAAAACAAATTAAGCTTACATGTGTATGTGTGAAGGTGAKAAGCAAAGAGAGCCCCCTTTTGAGTTGTCTTCTASACATGTGTTGGTCSATTAGCTACTCATATGGGCTACGAGATCTTGCAAGGTTGGGTTAATTCTTTCAGGCAGTAAAATTTGTCTCCGGTGCCTTCTTCACATGGCTGGCATGAATCCCCTATGACTGAGTCTGTGAGAACAGCTGTGCRAATCACTGCAATTACAGTTGTGGGTGTACTAAAGTCAGCATCCCCCACCTTCCTGGGATTTAAACTTTTCACACTGTATCACCTGGGATGAAAAAATGAGTAGGCTTGTCTGTACGCAGAGGGATAGAAGCAGAGACATTACTACATTTTATCCACGGATGGGTAATGGTTGTCCCATTACAATATACAAGGGTGAGATTTTGGGTGTGGAATTGGTATCATTCTAATTTCACAAAGCAAATATTCGTAACAAGTCAACCCAGTTCTTGTCTGTATCTATCTTTGATTGTCCTATTCATCCTTTCTAGCACACCAGAACTTTGGGGATGGTATGGGGCGTGACATTTCCAATCAATGGTTAAAAATGTTCAGGTAGATGAGGGGAATATCTATTATCGCCTCGCTCACCGCCGCGACAAAACGACAGAAAGAATGTTAGATATCCTATCTCTGTTTTTATTTGTTTATTGTAATTTTAAAAATACATTTAAAGAAATTAAACTTTAAATATAGAAATAACTGGAAAACTAGACTTTCAGAATAAAACATTAAAATAACTCAAAAAAGACTCTCTAAAAATGGTGTGTGGTTTCTGTAAACACATTGTTGGGTTGTTTATGCTGGGTCAAAATTCTGGGTTGTTTCAGGTACTTTAAACCATCATCTCTCAGTGAAGTTTGGCCCATAATCTGTTAACTACTAATACCCTATTTCACCTACGCGGTTTCGCGCAGTGGCCGTAAGTATGGTTCATCATGATTCACCATGAGTTTCGGTGCTGTGATTAGGTTTTCATCTTTTTGCGCGTCAGTCCTCGCATAGTCAAACTGCATAGAGAAAGGGGTATAACAGCAGGAATAACAGAGGGGGCAGGTTATCAGGGGCGGGGCTTGTAGGACGACTTCCTCTCTCTCACACACGCACACTAATGGATTGGGAATGACTGCTATCTGGCTCACGGATTACATAAATTGTCTGAATAAGGGATAACATTTTTGAAAAAGTAACTAAGTAACTGAGGACTTGAATGGCAGACCTAACGCATTAGATTACTTGTTATCCAAATACTCTACTCTACACCCAACACTGGTCAGGACTACTCACTGGTAGTGGTGATCTCACACAAACAGTCACGATCAATGTCTGGTTGGGTCTGCATGACTTCTAGCATGAAGTCTTGATGAAAGGTTAAAGCAAGTATAGGCTGCGTAAAATGTAGTGAGTAAATTATGAATGATTTGGAGGTATTGACACCAAAATAAATGGAGCATCTGGAACAATAGGATGGCAGGAATTACATTATCATTAATTTTGCATAAATCTTTGGTAATTTTTCAGACTTTCCTACCAGCCTTTTGTACAGGATTAACAGGTGTATTGTGTGGAGATTGGGTAGGTTTGTGGGGGGAAGGACCCAAGTGCAGAGCGGGTGCTACTGTGACTCTGAATGAGCTCCATGGCGAGAATGCGGAAGTGGGGAGCTAGCGTGCGTGAAGAGCGAGCGCTGCTGTGTTTACCAGTGTGGAGATCACTCGTGGTTGTGATATGGACCAGGGTCAAAACCAGTGAGTCAAGAGAGTCTGTAATCCAAGTTCGTAGTKGAGAGACAATTCCGGAGGTCGGCAACAGTAAACACGAGAAGACATGAGACAAAGGCGAGGTCGGTGAAAAAGAGCCTGGTCAAAACAGAAAAGAACGCTGGAATACTGGGCATGAGTAGCACACAATAATCTAGCAACGTGGTGATGTTAGAGCGTGGTTTAAATAGGTAGTTGTGTTGATTAGGAATTGAGAACAGGTGTGATTGGAGCAGTGAATGAGGCATTGAAAAGAAAGAGGCGGGATGGATATGGAGTAGGAGTGCACAGGTGATCATGGCTTTGCTTGAGACATGGGTGTGACCTGGCATGCCGTGACAGTACAACTCCTCTACGAACGCCACCTGGCATTCTTGCGGGTGCCTTTGGGTGAAAGTTGGTAATCAAAGAATGGTGCAAGATGAACCTGGCTGGTACCCAAGTTCTTTCCTGGGGTCCGTAGCCTTCCCAGTCCAACCAATACTGGAGGCCATGATGGCGGGACTTGAGGAGTTCACGGACTGTGAAAGCTTTGCCCCCATCAATAAGTCAAGGTTGGATGGGGGGAAGTATGGGGGGTGGGGAGAGCAGCAGGGAGGGGGTGACAA
The DNA here is from genome assembly GCA_003987875.1 of Clarias batrachus. Taxonomy (NCBI): domain Eukaryota; kingdom Metazoa; phylum Chordata; class Actinopteri; order Siluriformes; family Clariidae; genus Clarias; species Clarias batrachus. Next base: position 52,375 of record QMIH01002528.1, on the reverse strand, counting down.
AGGACATAGAACCAGTCAACGGACATAKGAGACATGGAACGTGGGGTTAAATTCGACCCATGGTTAATGGCAGAGCCAATCTGACAGAACATGGATTAATTATGTGAGAGATTGTGAATGGGCCAATGAACTTAGGCTAGAGTTTCTTGGATGTAGTCTTGAGCGGTGGACCACGTTTGGAGAGCATAACTCTTTGGCCAACACGGTAAACTGGAGTGGTTTTCGCTGAAAGATGATCACAGAACATGTGAGTGTGAGACCGTTGCTCTGGGGGTAGAACCCTGATGAGAGGCTGGGTGTGGCACCAATAAGACCACAAAAGGCTTTCCAGAATTGCGCTGACAATTGTGGTCCCCTGTCCGATACAATGTCCAATGGAAGACCATGAAGCTGGAAGACATGGGAGATGAGGAGTTCAGCCATTTCCTTGGCGGATGGGAGCTTGTGTAGAGGGATGAAATGGGCAGACTTGGAAAACCAGTCGACCACTGTTAGAATGCAGGTATTATTGTCTGGTTACAAAGTCAAGTGAAATGTGAGACCAGGRGCGATGAGGGATAGACATTTGTGATGATGATATTTGTCGTCTTATTTCTGGCGCATCTCAGGATGCCACAAAGCTCTTTTTGTCCTCCTTGATGGTTGGCCACCAGAAACCTTGATGGAGGGTGCGAGTCGCCCCCGGGTGACAAGCTAGCCAACCACAAACTGAAGAGATGGATCAGGGAAGGTGAGGATGGGTGCTGTGGTGAAGTGCTGCTTGAGCTCCTACTTCTCTGCTAACCGGTTCCATCTGAAAGGGATCTTGGTCGATGTGAGAGATGTGAGTGGGGCTGCACCTTGCTGTAGCCACAGATGAAACGCTGATAGAAATTGGCGAAGCCCAAAAAGCATTGAAGCTTGATGATGGTGTGGGGCAATCTGTGATGGCCTTTACCTTGACCGGGTCCATCTGAATGCCTGAAGGTGAGATGGCATACCCCAGGAAAGACGTGGACTCACAATGAAACTCACATTTTTCAGGCTTGACATAGATTTTATTCTCCAGCAGATGTTGAAGGACCTGACGCACATGGAGCTTATGTTCCTCTAGGGACCGGGAAAGAATTAGAATGTTGTCAAGATAAGCAAACAAAACATTGAGAAAATCTCTGAGAACATCATTAATTAGTGTCTGGAAGACTGCTGGTGCATTGGTCAAATGGAACCACCAGGTATTCATATTCTCTTATTCTGACCAGGTGGTCGTAGGTCTAGCTTGGTGAAAAAATGGGCATCCTGGAGTAATTTAAACTGCAGTATGACTGGAGCAGTGTGATGGTGCCGGCACACTGAATGTTTGGTTCAATGGTGTGGATGGAATCTTAAGTTGAGAAACCAGAGTCTACTAGAGCACGTGTGGCATGGGAGTGACTGTAGTGGATCATGGGTCACTGGAAAGCGCACACAGGTTTGGAGACGAGAAGTGTGTAGGACACCCCTGCACCCCCAGAACCATCGGGGGGCCTGACCTTTTAACAGACAAGTTCATACAACATGACCGATCTGACCACAGTAGAAGCACGCACCCTCGTCCCTCCGACGCTGGCGTTCCTTGGGCGAGATGTGCATGTGGTCGGCCTGCATGGGTTCTCAGGAAAGCTTAGGTGGGACTGTGTTAATGAGTGGTATATACTGGTCAACGGCCTGATGGCGCTCATTTTGTCGGGTTCATTATCGTGTATCAATGCTTGTGGCTAGATCAATGAGCTCCTGACGGTTGGATGAAAGCTGCTAATTCATCCTTAACTGGATCGGAGAGTCCGTGGAGAAATATGTCAAACAGTGCTTGATCCTCCAATCCACAAGAGGGAACCAGAGTCTGGAAATCAATAGCATAATCAGTGACAGAACGGGATCCCTGGCGTGGTTCAAGTATCTGAGCCACCGCTTAATGCCCCGTCAATGAACGATCGAAAACTCTCCTCATTTCGTCCATGAAGGTCTTGTATGTGTAGAGCAGTCCCCCATTCCCTCGCCCTTCCAGACAGGACGGTAATGAAATAGACGACCTTAGAGCACTCAGTGGGAAAAGATGAAGCCAGCAGCTTCAGCACAAGGGAACACTGAGATAAAAATCATGGCTTTGTTTAAGACATGGGCGTGACCTGGCATGCCGTTACAGAGTATTGTTTACAATACACGTCATTATTTTCTGTGTATGGTGTAGTACAAACAGTGCCCAGTTTGTTAGTATGAGTAGGCCACAACCACGGAGGTTCAGAAGACAGATAGGATAGGATGATGATAGATTTGTCAGTAGGATCAACAATTGCAAAAATATTACAATATTTGCATTTTGTCTTTTTGAAGTGACATTCCCAGTGTCCTAGTCTATTACAGCATTTGTACCTAATATGTCGACGTTTGGAAGATTGTTGTAAAACATAACCATAAACAGTGACAAAAATTTGATTAGAGTTTTCTCTGGGGGTCGTGATGAAGTCGCCTGCAGCATCCAGATTGCACCATTCGTCCCAGGAGTTGTCAGATTCTTGTCCCATTCCTGCTTAAAAGTTTTAGTCAGGCTTCATATTATTAACAAAGTTAAACCAAGAACCCAATGGTCAGTCTGAAAGAGCTCCAGCATTTCTCTGTGAAAAGAGGAGAACCTTCCAGAAGAACAACAATCTTGTAGCATCATACTAAAAAAAAACTTGAGACTGTAATTGTTGCCAAAGGGGTTTCAACAACTATAAAAAAAATATCTCATGGTCTGAGAGTTTTTCAGGTGCCTTTTGACAAACTCCAGGTAGGCTGTCATGTGCCTTTTTACTGAGGTGTGGCTTCGATTTGGCCACTCTACCATGGAGGACTGATTGGTGGACTTTTGATTGGTAATTTTAATAGACAAGATGTAATGGCAAATACAATATACAATGAGTGGAAAGCACTGATTAAGTTGAATAAAGCTTTTTCAAACCTATACGCCAAATATTTGCCAATTTATTACGTAACAAAACCTTGTTTAAAGTAGAACATAGATTCAAGATTTTTCTGACCAAGGAAGTAAAATACCAACGTAATGCTTGACTTCCCTTCCTGGAGAGAAAAGATGAGATGAGCCCCCAGATTTTAAAGTTTAAAAGTTACATAGTTGAAATAACGAGTTGCTTGGTCTGTCCGCTGTGCTTCAATAGAGATTTCAGACCCCAGTAGACACAGTCAATGAACAAACATGTTGTCTGTCACAAAGGTCTCTGTTTATTAATAGCAAAAGATAGTGTTTTTATATGCTTGACTAAATGCTTGTACCATAAACATCTTTTACTAAAAAGAACATAATGCATTGTAAAATGTTCTGGTGAAATCCAGAAGAACAAAAGAATGGAAGTTGAATAGTTATTTGTCCAGAGATGAACYAGGAGGTGTTGGAAAGACATACAGTACAGTAAAGAGAATATGAGAAAGTGAGCATGGAATGGTTAGAAACACAGGACCGGGGCACTCTTCAGTCAACACGTTGACCATTAACTCCTCTGTATACCAGAGTACTCTAGATATAAACATGAGGCCATCTGGATGACAGTTTATAAACTCTTTGAAAAACTGCTAACCTGCACTTAATTTTGAAATACATATATGCATCTTTTACAAGTGTAAAACCTCCTCTATTATACAATCATTCAACCAAAGCTGAATCACCTACAGTTCCTTTGTTATAAATAAAGGAATCACAGAAGTGCTTGTGAAAGTCAAAATAAAAGTCGTTATAAAGTCATGTTCAAACGTTGCTCCAGACCAGCAATCTCCCCAAATTTCTGCTTTTATAGAGGTTTGCACACATGGTAATGACCACTAAATCAATAGACTGAATATTGCCCACAGTTTTTCCCCCATGGAGCGCGAGACAGCCATTTTGCTGTTTAATGTTGTTCCTTCTTAGTTACTTGATTTCCATGTTGAAATGTGTCTGGCAGAAAATGGACACAACTTCCAGCAGTGCATGAAAAGCAAATAATTACACATACGTCAAGATATATAGTGTATTTTTTGGTTTTGGTAGTTTTTACACAGAAGCACATATAAAAGAGGGGGTACTAACTTTTGAACATGACTATTCTCCGTGTCTGTGGATTTTGTGCAGGGAGAGGGGTGGCTGTAGCAACTGGCCATGTCACATCCCTTGAACACACACACTATTATATTTATTTATTTTTCTGACATGTTGATGTTGTATCTTTCACCTGGATGTTAATGGTTAATGGAGTAAATACAGCTGGAGAAAAAAATCTGTCTTAATTTTCAGCTGCAAAGCAAAAAAATTTGATAATTGTAAAGAGGGTGATTTTTTTTTCTATACCCACTGTATGTGTCTAAACGGTCATTTATGATAAAACCTTAGAATGTCAATATTTTGTAATWTGCTTATGATAACTGTGTGATTCTTATGAGGACATCAAAGGCACTTCATACAATTTCCTGTGAAACCGGTGTTACTATAGAAACACTAAATTACATGCACATTAATAGGAATATGCTATTAATTAAAATTAATTAAACCTGAGATTCAGATTCCAACAGCAATATTAATTTCTTTTAAAATAACGTGGGAATCTCTGCATTACTAAATTAATTAGAAACCTATTGTACATGTCTTAAGGTAATACTGTCTGTCCGTTGTATGGGTAAAAAAACATTGTCTGTCCATTTTTTGAGTAAAATAACAGTACCCACACACCATTTTCTTTTTGTGCGGTTAACACTAATTAAAGTAGACACTGCAAACACATCATCCCTGTGTGAGAGTCTCTGCCTTGGGACATTGAGCCTAGTCAGGAAGGACATAGTTTTCTTTCATCATGACGAGGAGGAGTATATAGAGAGAAATGATAAAGCAAGCAGAATAGTGAAAGACAGAACACAAAGAAACCTCCAGACATTATTTTCCTCAAACACTTGAAGACTATTTTTGAAGATAGTTTGAAGATTGCATGGGCAGGGGCTTTAGGGTGAATGGCGGTGTGGTGGGGTGGGGGGACTGGTTTAAGTTTTAAAAAAAGAGACTGCTATGGAGAGGAAGTGAGAGAGAGAGAGAGAGAGAGAGAGAGGTTTTAAACACACTTTATTTTGAAACAATAAAGAGAAACCTACTTTACATTTTTTCTTATATATACGCACACACATTCACATATAAATACATCTACTGCACACACACACATATACAGAGGAACTCAACATGCATACATTACATAGACACACAAACATAACACACACGCAGTATTTACATATTGACAATTTATTTAATTATTTATTTATTTTTAAACACCCACTTAGCCCCCCCCACCCCCCTTCCCTTTTTTCAATTTTAGTTTTTTGTCCATTAATTTACAGTTTTTTGGTTTGGTTTCAGCTGTTGTTGCCTAACAATAGTTGAGCAATCCTTTATAGATAATTGTGATTGGCTAAATATTCCAAGCTCCGCCCTCAGCCGACAATACACTGTGTGTGCAAGAGTGCAGCGGGAGATTGTAATGGAGATTGTGGAGAATATTAGAGAGCTATTAAGCTGCATGAATTTAGCTAAAGTGTTGCTAGTGTGCAAAWTTTAAAAAAGAGGAGCTTATGCATCAGGAGGAGGTGCCAAGTATTGTCAATTGTATTAATGTTAGTTTGGGATTGAAAAAATCTTTATTGAATCTCGGTGAGTATGGATTTATAATCACATGTAAGATTGAAGGCTAGTTATATTTTGAGTTATTCTGTTTTATGTTGTATTTAACCGTTAACTGAACAACTGAACAACTGAACAACTCAGCAGGAGGCCAGTTATTTTGGGTCGTTCACAAAAACACTCCCGATAGATTTTGATATACTCCTCCTAGGGAATTTATATGATCGTCACCAAACAGGGCCGGTATGATCTAAAGACATTGCAGATGCAAAATTGCAGAGTAATTTTTGATATCTCAAACCGGTCAGCCGTGATAATGTGTTAAACTTGCACCAAAAATTATTAATAACTTTCTGTGTGGCATTATATTGAGTGACATTATRYTSAGTGACAYC
>QMIH01002528.1:21997-46318 GCA_003987875.1 Clarias batrachus | reverse complement strand
AWCATCATAGTGTGATGCTTTTCTTCCAGCATCTGTGGCCTATTGTACAAACATACACATCACAAATGTTATCACACACACACACAAACACACACACACATGCACTCAACAAATATTTAGACAGAGGGGTGACTTTAACTGCGGCTCCTCACACACATATTCCGTTCTGCATCAGTGCACTCATGAGGTCAACCCTGTTCACAAAAAACACCACAGCTTTATTCATCTGGGAGGCAGAGTAGATATTCTTGCACCCTCCAGGACGCATCCTCTGGGACGCATCTGACGCCATGCCAGAGAGACACAAGTCTCCACACCGGCCTCAGAGGCCCTGGTGCCCTGCTCAGTAGGCAGTAGGAAGAAACCTTGAGAGGAACCAAGAAACAGACAATGGAAAAAAAGAAAGAGTGCCTACTAACCTTTTGAAAATAACAAATATTCATAGACGAGGTGGTATCAAACCTGCTATAGAAAGATCAGTGTAAGCCTGCTAATAAAAAAAAAAGTTAGTTCAATAACATTTATTGAGGCAGAAATACCTGTAGTACCTGATCCTTACACACTACTTTCTAATACGCCAGACAATACCAAATGGTATAGGCCTTAGTAGAGAATGAATATGTGAATTCGCAKTGTACAGCAAGACTATGGGAAAAGTTGCAGTTCGAATAAGAAATAGTACACTATCCACATAGATGACAGAAGCTTCGGCAACCTTTGAATAATTGGAAAATATATTTGCTCTGCACCTACATTAGTTAGTTCTAAATATAGCAAACCATTTCATCTATATGACTCTGACATAATGAATTTGCCACAGAAGAACTGACACAACAGCGGGGTTCAAGTAAACAATCAATTGCATTTGTAAAACAATCAAAGCCACATGTCAGTTTGACACATGTACCCCTGTGGAGTGTGAAAAACAGCAAATGCTGAAATTTCAGCTCTTAACAGAGAATCTCAAATTTTAAAAAACATTTGTCAAATTATGTCATATAAGTATATAGATATAAAATTATTAAAACCATTAAAAGTGAATGCTGGATATCCGTTTCAAGCAAGTGTGTGATGACTGGTTCTGGGCCTATGCCTGCATTCTCCACCAACGTAAAGCTTTGTAGCAGCAGGGCACTCACAAAGAGATAGAATACTTTGCAGTGCTCAAATAAGAGTGGTTTTATTTTATTTGAATAAAACCAAACAATGTGCTTTGAAGGTGTTGTAGAGTGTGGTCATGTGAAAATCTWTAGTGTAGATATTTGGAGAGGTGGAAGGTGAGGTGATGGAGAAGGCTGTGGTGAGACTTCCTCTGGTTCACTTTTTCCTGAGATCAGGTCTCTCTGCGATTGGGCCTCTGCTGTTGAAGTTTATAGAAGGTGGACAGAGAGACAGTCTTTGTCTTTTTCTAGCACAAAACATCACACTTTGCGAACTGGCTTTCTAGCCTCGTTTTATAGTGCCTGTTTGACTCCCAGATGGTGAATGGAAATGGGAAGCCGGCTGTGCAGGATTATGGCACCCCTCCCCTTTTTTAAGTGCCTTGCTGCTGGCAGGGTCATTGAACTTGAGGTCTGCTTCAGGGTGTAAGGAACTGTGTTGTAAGCAGAGCTGGTGTTTGGCCCCCAGTCACAATATATACCCCTGTATACTGTATAGAAAATAAAATATATAGAAAAACTTTTAAGGTTAACCCTTGAAAAAGGCATTTTAGGGSTATGAGGCTTTTCTGAAAACCTGCAGGGATTTTTCAGTGGTTTCATGACCTTCAAGCTGCTCTTTGGCTGCCGCCTCCGTGGTCTGATTGACWTCACGGAGGAAGCCTGGGAGAAGCAGCCTTCACCATCCAATTCCGTAATTGAATTTGTGCAAGAATTGCAAAMTAATATTAATAAAGTTCTCCCTATAGTGTGACAGCACCTGCAGGAGGTGCAGGGAAAGCAGAAACATGCCTATGGACATCTGGTGCAACGATGTAGGTTCAAGTTGGGTGATCATGTGCTGCTGCTTTTCCCTAGTGCTACTTGTAAGTTCCTGGCTYGTTGGCTTGGCAAGGACCCTTCACAGTCGTAGAACAAGTTGGGTCAGTGAACTATCATCTGAAACAGCCCGGTAAACACAATCATATTGCTGTGAGCTGTTAATATGAGCTGTTAATATGTATCATATCAACCTGTTAAAATGGTGGATTGAACCTATTCCACACGCCTCAGCCCTTGTTTCTCTCTGTCACAGAACTAAGCCATCATCCTGTTCATCGAGGAGAGAATCTGTCCTTGCAGAACCAAGAGCTAAATGAACTCATGGACCAGTTCGTCAACATGTTCTCCACTGAACCGGGGCTCACTTACTTTGGGTGCCACAATATTATACAGACTCTGCAGGACACAGTTATTCGCCAACACACCTAAGCCCTATGCCATCATGCCATTAATGCTGAGGTGGACAGCATACAGATACATGGCATCATAGAGGAGTCAATGAGCCCCTGTTCAAGCCCCATCGTTACAATGCTCAAGCCTGATGTTTCGATCAGGTTTTGTATATATTTTGTAATGATTTCAGAGCCTTATCCACCTTTTGACATGTACTCATTTCTGTGTGTAAATGATCTCATGGACCTAAATGATCTATTACCATCATTTTGTGCCTTTCTTCTCCTCTGTGGCAGCCCCCTTTTTGATATCCTGAAAAAAGGGCTATCGGAGAAGGTTTGCTGGACAGCCAAAGAAGAACAGGCTTTCAACACCCTAAAGTTCCACCTCACACTATACCAGTTTTCCCATCCTCTGGAACCCTGACATCAATAGCACCAGGCAGAGAGAGATTCCCATCTCGGTCTTTCTTGTATCCTTTTTCTCCTCCACTGGTGATTCTCTCTCTTTCCCTTCCCAAGCTTTGTAGAGACGTGGCCTGGGGMCTATCTGGAAACAAAGAGCAGACCAACATTCTTTTCTTTTCTCTCTCTCACACTCTCTATTGTTCTCTTACTCCTTCCTTGGTGTTTCCCTTGATATGCCTCAGATTGCCCCATGTGGTGCTGGAATGTACTGCCTCCAGGTCAGTGTTCAATGGAATAGATTTGGGCTGTATCCACATCTCAATCCAACAAGGCCTGGTTTAAGGTGTGAAATTGCATGCAAAAATGGTCACAGTATGGTGTGTTCAAGGGGATTTGATTGGGGAAAAATAGTGTGAATGTGAGAAACAGTGATTGATAGATGGGGACTGACATAACAAGAGTCAGGGTGGGTGAATAGCTGAAAAGTTGTTCATCAAAGGTGAATCAGCTACTGTATAGAATGTCTAACTGACTGTCTAAACCAGGGTTGTGCAAACTTTTTGATTCGTGGGCCACATTGAGTTCTAACATTTGACAAAGGGGCCGGAACAGGAGCAGATAGATGGCATGCTTTGGTCAAAGGGTCAAAGGGTAAAGTGCAAACATGGAGTAATAGGCCTACGCTTCACCTCAACAAAGCCAATATATCTAGAGTGCGCCATCTAGTGAGGAAACTACAGCATCAACTTTTGAACTTTTTCAACTTGAATTACARGGGAAATAAAACATTAACAAGGTTAATTTATTACATTTTTTCAAGTTTGGCGGGCCGAATCAAAACGTTAAACGGGCCGTATGTGGCCCCCAGGCCGTAGTTTGCCCATGCCTGGTCTAAACTAAGTATTTCTATAAAGTTTTTGTTGTGTGCTTTTCTTTTAACATAAATTTGACACATGAAGGCCTGATTCACACAGTCTCCTCTTAACAGTTGTTCTAGAGATGTGTCTCCTGCTAGAACTCTGTGTGGCATTGACCTGGTCTCTGATCTGAGCTGCTGTTTCTGACACTGTTGCTGGTATTTTGGCTCATTCCTTCATGCAGATCTCCTCTATAGCAGGGATGTGTTGTTGCTGGGGAACATGGACTTTAAACTCTCTTCAAAGATTTTCTATGGGGTTGAGATCTAGAGACTGGCTAGGCCACTCCAGGACCTTGAAATGCTTCATACAAAGCCACTCCTTCGTTGCCCGGGCGGAGTGTTTGGGATCGTTGTCTCACGATATATGGTCCCATTCATTCTTTCCTTTAAAAACAGCCCCAAAGCATGATGTTTCCACACTCATGTTTTACAGTAGGACAAAATTGTTGGTGCCCTTCAGTCAATGAAAGAAAAACTCACAATGGTCACAGAAATAACTTTAATCTGACAAAAGTAATAATAAAAAAGAATTCTATGAATGTTAACCAATGAAAGTTAGGCATTGCTTTTCAACCATGCTTCAACGGAATTATAAAAAAATAAACTCATGGAACAGGCCTGGACAAAAATTATGGTACCCCTAACTTAATAGTTTGTTGTAAAACCTTTTGAGGCAATCACTGCAATCAAACGATTCCTGTAACTGTCAATGAGACTTCTGCACCTCTCTGCAGGTATTTTGGCCCACTCCTCATGAGCAAGCTGCTCCAGTTTTTTTCCGGTTTGAAGGGTGCCTTTTCCAGACAGCATGTTTCAACTCCTTCCAAAGATGCTCAATAGGATTGAGGTCAGGGCTCATAGAAGGCCACTTTAGAATAGTCCAATGTTTTCCTCTTAGCAATTCTTGGGTGTTTTTAGCTGTGTGTTTTGGGTCCTGTTGCAAGACCCATGACCTGCGACTGAGACCCAGCTTTCTGACACTGGCCAGCACATTTCTCTCTAGAATCCCTTGATAGTCTTGAGATTTCATTGTACCCTGCACAGATTCAAGACACCCTGTGCCAGATGCAGCAAAGCAGCCCCAGAACATAACAGAGCCTCCTCCATGTTTYACAGTAGGGACAGTGTTCTTTTCTTGATAAGCTTCATTTTTCTGTCTGTAAACATAGAGCTGATGTGCCTTGGCAAAAAGTTCCATTTTTGTCTCATCTGTCCATAGGACATTCTCCCAGAAGCTTTGTGGCTTGTCAACATGTAGTTTGGCATATTCCAGTCTGGCTTTTTTATGATTTGTTTTCAACAATCCTGTCCTCCTTGGTCATCTCCCATGTAGTTCACTGGCTCAAACAACGACGGATAGTGCGATCTGACACTGATGTTCCTTGAGCATGAAGTCACCTTGGATCTCTTTAGAAGTCTTTCTGGGCTCTTTTGTTACGATTCGGATTATCCGTTTCTTTGATTTGTCATGAATTTTCCTCGTGCGGCCACGTCCAGGGAGTGATGCTAATTAGTGGWCACACCTTGAATTAACATTATTTTCAGTATTTTCTAGGGGTACCATAATTTTTGTCCAGGCCTGTTCCATGAGTTTWTTWTTTTTTTTAATAATTCTGTTGAAGCATGGTTGRAAAGCAATGTCTGACTTTCATTGGTTCACATTCATAGAATTTTTAAAAATTATTACTTTTGTCAGATTAAAGTTCTACATTTAAAATTTGATGTCTTTGAATGTATTCTTTTTTAATAACAATAAACAGATACAAACACAGATAGGCTATATAACAATTAATTCTTTGTAGAAATAAAATTGTCAGTTAGTCAACTTGACCTGTCTAAGCAACATTAAACCAATATTTTTGTTGTTTTACTCATGATTGTACAGTAAATGTCAATATCTCTGGTTCAGATTTTTCATGTTTGTTGTATAAAGTACTCAGATGTGGATGTTACCATGACTRTAGTATTTCTTCAATACAACATATTGTCATGACTTTTTCATGACTTAATTATATTTTAAAACTGCGGCAAGTGAAAATGTTACTTTGTGGTACCTGGCAGTCATTTCACGAATGACTTTGAAATGCAACTGATTTATTTTGGCTGCTGTCATTTTGCTGTGGCGGTAAGCATGCCGGTAATAGGCATTCTGGTTGACTACCTCCTATATATTCAAGTATAACAAGGTGCATGTTCTAAAATGTACTTTAAGTACAAAAAGACAAGGCCTCTTCAAAGTAAGATTTTTCTGGCTAGCTGTTTGACTGATAAACTATCAGCTACTGAACAATATTTCAAAGAGCAGTATGGTGGCTTGATGGTTAGAAAGGAAATAGACATGTCCAGAGAGAGAGAGGGAAATATGAATGGGTAGAAGTGTAGAGGTTAAAAAAGGAATTTTGAATATTGGCACTATGACTAGTAAAGCTGACTAGCTGACATGATGAAGCAAAGAAAGGTAGATATACAGTATTGTGTGTACAAGAGATCAAGTGGAAAATAAGCAAGGMTAAGAACATTAGAGGTGGTTTTAAACTGCTTTACTATGGAGTGGATAATAAGAGAAATGGTGTAGGCCTAATACTGAGGGAAGTGAATGCCAAGAGTGTTGTGGACAGTGTGACAAAGTGATKCGTGTAAAACTGGCAGTGGAAGGAGTGGAGTGAGCTAGACAAAATGATAGTGAGTGTCCCCAAAGAATAAAGATTGGTGATTGGAGCTGATAGGCATGAAGGAAACAGGGGTGATGAGGAGGTGATTGGTAGGTATAGGGTCCAGGAGAGGAATGCGCTGTACAAGGGCAGAATATTGTAGATTTTTGCTAAAGGAGGGAAATGGCATTGGTGAATAAATATTTTAATAAGAACAAAGGTTGAGGTGACAAAGGTTGGAAGGTGTACTCAGTTGGACTATCTGCTGTGTAGGAGATGCAATCTGAGGGAGATTAGACACTGTAAGTTGGTTGTGTAGCGGATAGGGGATTGTATAGCTAGACAACATCAGATTGTGGTTTTCAGAATGAAAAGTGACAGAGAGAGTAGGTAAGAATGTACTACAGGCTAGGGTGATATAAGTTTCACATGGAAATGTACTGACAAGTGAAGAGAGTGTTTTGAGAAGGTGGAATGAGAGAGAGAAGTTTGGATGTGGTGGAGGTAGTGAATCAGAAAGTACATAGAATTCATAAGGTTAAAGTGAGGACAGCTATGGAGGGGATGAATAGTGGAAAGGCAGTTGGTCTGGATGACATTCCAATGGAGGCATTGAAGTGTTTAGAWTTACTAGATTATTTAACAAGATCTTTTCRAAGTGAGAGGATGCTTGATGTGTGGAGAAGGAGTGTTCTAGTTCCAATTTTTAAGTAAAAGGGAGATACCCAAAGTTGCAACAAACGCGTAAAACTGATGAGCCACACAATTAAGTTATGGGAAAGAGTGGTGGAAGCTAGGTTGAGAAGAAAGGTGAGCAATCTATAAGTAGCAATATGGGTTCATGCCAAGAAAAAGTGCCACAGATGCGATGCTTACTTTGAGAATGCTGATTGAGAAGTATAGAAAAGGTCAGAAAGAGTTGCATTGTGTTTGATCTAGAGAAAGCATATGACAAGGTGTCCAGAGATTAACTGTGTGTATTGCATGAGGACGTCAGGAGTGGCTAAAAAGTATGTGAAGGAGGTGCAAGATATGTACAAAGACAACATTAAAGTGATGAGGTGTGCCATAGGTACGACCAACTTGGTTTAAGGTGAAACATAAAACTGCACCAGCAATCTGCTCTTAGTCTTTTCTTGTTTGCAGTAGTGATTAGAAGGTTGACAGATGAAGTTAGACAAGAATCCCCATGGACTATTATGTTTGCGAATGATATTGTGATTAGTAGGAATCTAGAGTGGTGAAGAGATGCACTGGAGAAAAGAGGCATGAGGATCATTTGAAGGAAAATGGAGTGCATGTGTGTTGCAAGGGTTAAAGCAATAGGTGTCTGGTAGAGAAGTGTAGAAGAGTGTGCAGGCAGGGTGGAATGGGTGGAGAAGAGTAGCAGGAGTGATTTGTGACAGAAAGATATCAGTAAGAACGAAAAGGAAAGACCAGCAATGTTGTATGGTTTGGACGTGTTGTCATTGCCAAAAAGATAGGAAGTTGATGCTGTGATTTGCTTTAGGACTGACGAGAATGGACTTGATTAGAAATGAGTATCTTAGAGGGACAGTGCAYGTAGGATGGTTTGGGGACAAAGTCAGAGAAGCCAGATTAAATTGGTTTGGAAATTGGTAGAGAATGGATGAGGGGTTTATCGAAAGGAGAATGTTAGAGATGAAGCTGCCAAGCTGTAGGAACAGGAGGGAGGACATGCAGGAGTTTGGAGTGACAAGGTAGGATGTGGTAGACAGCTAGTCCCCACATCTATTAGATGGAGACATTAGATGGAGACAAATGGGCACTGTAGCGACCCATAAAGGGAGCAGCTAAAAGAAGAAGACAACTATGGTTTCCTCCCACATTCAAAAGACATGCAGATTAGGCAATTTGTATTTTCCAAACTGTCTGCAGTGTGTATGAGTGTGTGCCTGTGCCTGTGTCCTACAATGCATTGGTACCCTGTCCAGACTCTACACCGTCTAGTGCCCTGGAAAAGGCTTCAAGCCTCCTGTTACCCTGAATAGTATAAGCACTATGGAGATGTGTATATTTTAAATACACTTTTAGTATAAAAGTTGTGTTAAAAAGTAAATTTCTACTTCTGTTGAAATATATTAACAGTACACTTATCAAAGGTATGTAATCATATGTCTGCCTAATACAATAAAACTGTATTAAAAATGAAATGTTCCATGCATATTGTGACACTGTACAAGATAAGTAATATGGAGAATGGGTGAGAAAGACTGATGAAGTTAAAGTAAAGGGTTTTCATATTAAAAAAAAAATTGAGTAGTAGTAAAAAGTATCATACAGAAAACACACAAAAAAATATATACATTTGTACTTAATTACTTGCCACCTCCCGATGGTGCAATTTTCCTCAGAATGGAAGTTTCATATGAGGCTACATTTACTCAGTAATTACATATGTAATTTAAAATAATAACTACCTTTGGTGGCATAATGGCTTAGTGGTTCGTACTCCAGAGTCGGGGTTTAATTCCCGCCTCGAGGTCTGTGTGCATGGAGTTTGCATGTTCTCCCGTGTTTGGTGGGTTTCCTCTGGGTGCTCCGATTTCTTCCCACATTTCAAAGACAAATCGGCAATAGTGTGTGAGAATTTGAGTGAATGCCCTGAGATGGACTGGCAACCGATCCAGGGTGTACCCTGAGTACCATACCATGCGTTAAGTCTCCAGGGATAGATTGAAGATCTCTGTTTATTCTCAGCAAAGAGAGCACATTTAAATGATGCTATGTCCCGAACATCAAAAGAACCAGTGATTAACATGTTAGCCATGGACAGGAGAGAGGAAATACATTTACATTCTCCTGATTAAACAAAGGGGTTCTAGCAGACAAGAACTATTTGGATATACATTTGGATATAAATTTGGGTATATTCGTCTGGGTACAGGATATAGAAGGTGCTACCACATAAGGCATAAGGAAGCACAGTGAGGGGGCTGTTCAGGGCACAGGAATCTTCTTATTAAATGGAATTAAAATGTCTTACAATATTATAAAACCTTACAGGCTCCATGCTTCACAGGCTTCCGACTATTTACTATTTACAATAATTATTTAATAATTTGTACAAACACAATAATTTGTGTTTACAATTTAAATTAACAATAAATAAAATTAAGTTTCATAGCCTGAAAACATAATGAATGGTAACTTAAAAAGTGAGGCTCATACCAAATTATATATGTACTGTTACACCACTATTTCTTACCTTGCCATACACCAGGCACTTTGCTATCTGTGCTGCTTTAAGCTTTGTGAAAGCATGAATATAAAATAAAAAAATATCGCAAATGCTAACTGACCTCTATGATAAGCCCAATTTAGCCCCTGCATGTACTGCCAAATGTAATTATTATATATTTACTGTGTGAAATTTATTACACATTTATTCCATGATGATGATGCCTGAGATAGGATTCCATATTTGACCAGAATTACCCTTGTCTTTTAACTGGCTGCTAACCACATATCTCTTTTCTCTTTGTCAGTGGGAGGCTGGTAAAAGTGGCTTCCAGATTTTTTACCACATGTTGGCATCACCATACACAACAGCTATCCAGCATTGTGAAACCACAGACAGATGGCCTGACAGAATGGAGGCTGGTTTGGTTTTACATCAGGTCTGACTTCAGACGGATGAGCTCTACTGATTAGTGAATCACTAAGCTGGACTGGTCTGGTCATGAGGCCATAATTATGTGTATTTATACCCCCTACCGAAGTCACCACTGTATTTGTGTGTATGCATGTGTGTGTGAGTGTGAGTGTGAGTGTGAGAGAGAGAGAACGAGAGAGAGAAAGAGAGAAATGGGGAATACAGAAAATTCATGTTGCATAGCAACGCAAGGAAATTGGTGATGATTATGAGTCTTAATGCCTGCTTTGTGCTTTTGCATCTTGGTGCAATGTTAATTAGCACATTAAACACTTGCTGAGAGTGGAGTGTATTTTTTTTAACGTTACAACGTTATTATTCAAAAAGATAAAGAGAATTATCTACAGAGAAATAATAATGATACTGTCCTTCCTTATATTTAAAGGTGAAGAGGCCTAGGCAGAATTTATTTGCAAATTTGTGGATTTTCTGTCACATCTGGCAAATTCTGTAGACAAAGCATGCATTGTTGGAGACTTTAACATTTATTATAAGAACTTAGAAACCTCTATGAAAACAGAGGATATGTTCAATTTAGGCTCAGTCGGTCTTATATATCAGTCCATTGCAGGTCCCGCTCATAAAGCTTGCCAGACTCTTGATCTAACCCTCATGTCCCTTACAAATTTACAAGTTAACTCTCTAAGAAAGTGTAGGTAATTRCATATGTTTCCATAAATGAGGCTCCATGAATTTGTTTACATATGGGATTTGAACACATAAAATAAATGTAAAATGTTTTTGTATATTTCTACATTCCTTCCTCAAACCTCTACATGCAGCGGTCTTTGAGCAGACACACAAACATGCACGCACATACGCGCACACATACACACACACACGGACACCCACCACATTATGTCCCTTTTTCCTTCCATGTCAACCCGCACAGGARCCGATCGACAATATAATGTTTACCCCACAGGAACCACACCTGTTGAAAAGCAATTTGTGGCAGCACAGAACAATGATCAAGAGATATACTCCACGTGAGGCTCTAGAACTCATATTTGAAAATGACAGTTATCAGGAGGAGAGAAGTCAGGTTGAGAGTGAGCACGCTTTGGAGGAGGAAGTGTCAAAGGTTGAGGATGATATAGAGTGCAGCAAAGGAAGACTCTAACACTGATGAGGAAGAAGCTGAAGTTGTGGTCGCCTTTCGGACAAAAAAAAATTATTTGGTGTCATCCACACCTGAGAAAAGAGGTCAGCTTCCAAGTGACAATGTCATCAGGATGACCCCAGGGCCAATGCAATATTCCACATCCTAAGTGGATGACTTCAAGTTCTGTTTTCAATTTTTCCTCACAGACTTTTCAATATCATCAATGCGTTGGTCTATAATGGGTTTGTGCTTTAGAGGGATATCAATCCATGCTGAAAGGAGGGCAAAAACTACAAAAGGAGACTGTTCCTTGAAGAACTTGGCAAAAGTATAATAGTCCCCCTTACTCAAGAGCGCGGACACATTCCACGAACGTCATCCTCTGCTGAATTGGTGAGAGACATCAGCAGCAATAGCAGCAACAAGAAAAGAAGGAGGAGGCAAAAGAAAGAGGTGCCAACTGTATGCACCAAGAGATAAAAATCAAGCTTTGTGTGCCACAGATGTACAGTATATATTTGCAAAGAACATGTACAGTAGATTACCCGACATGCTCGAGGGGACAAAACTGAGAAGTATGGATGACACTAGTCTTTTCAGAGCTACATGAGAAAATTCTAAATGTGTTCATACAGTGTATATTTCAAGCACTACTTTTGTAATATAGTTATGTTTTTCCTGTGTATATTTGAGCTTTTGTTTTCAATAAATCCTACTGGTCAGTTTTGATCGGAAACCCAAAAGTTGTTATTTTATAATTTATTATCTGCCACACCTACTTCGATCACAAGACGCAGGCTGTTTGTCAGTACCGTGTATTATAAAAATTACAGCTGGGGGCAGAACTTTTTTTCTTAAAAAGCCCCAAAGTTATGGAATTGTCTTCAAATTAATGTTCGGGACACAGTCTCAGTGTTTAAGTYTAGGCTAAAAGCTTATTTATTTAGCCAAGCATTTTTGTAAATAAACATACCAGTTCACCAGCTGTCTTCCACACTCTCATTGATCACTCAGGTTTGCTGATGGTGAGGTGATTGGTTGCTTTACATCTCACGAAACCCTCATGTCTGTGTTTCCTTCTGGCTCCCCCTTTTGTTAAGCTGTCATAGTTAGTCCTGTTGGAGTCCCTTCTTGACGTATGCATTACATTMACTTTATACATTACGTGACTGTGACCATACCTACCTGTTTTCTCTCCTTCTCTTCTCTCTCTTTCCCTCTCCCTGTCTCTGTGTCGAGCATATGCATATACATATGCCTCTCCCAAGCTGCCAGTGATCCAGACCCCTCTTCTCTCTGGACCTGTCTGACGCGTCCTGGTTGGAGATCTTGTCG
Organism: Clarias batrachus; assembly: GCA_003987875.1. Taxonomy (NCBI): domain Eukaryota; kingdom Metazoa; phylum Chordata; class Actinopteri; order Siluriformes; family Clariidae; genus Clarias; species Clarias batrachus. Next base: position 33,850 of record QMIH01002528.1, on the reverse strand, counting down.
CATGGATGCCTCGTGTGGTCTGTTTGGGATGCATCTGGTGACTGGGGACGGTTCCACTTTACCATGAAGATGATCCTGGCCTTAGCTGAAGCAGACAGCTGTTCTCTGATGACTTGTGACTGCAGACGCTTGATAGTTTGGTTCGTCAACTGTTATACTGAACTTCCAGCCTTCCAACACACAGTATGACTGAATACTTAYACATAGAATACATATAATATAGTACAGAGGATGAGACTTTCACGTTAGTTAACAACAAAAGTAGTGCTTTCTTGTGTCTTCTTACAGTAGAATGCAATGAACTCAAGTGTTGTGCTTTTGAAGCTATTACAGTTACGGGTATTTTACTCTTTACTACCTCATTTCATGTAYAATTTTTCTGTTTATACTTCAACACATCTCAGGCGCAAAAAGGGAGATGATCCACAATAGCTCCACACACAATTTTACAATTTCCAAGTGATAGCTGTGACAAAATGTTGTAGATGTTGGAGAAATTTGATTTGTGCAAACATCTTTTCAGCAATGCTATTGTGGTTGCAACCTTCAGTTAATTTCTTGCTTTATGCTTTCATATTGTCTTGTCTCTGAAAAAATTAACAGAGTTCATGCTGGCAGAGCAGAGCTGGCAAAAGCAAGAGCAGGAACCTCTGGATGCATAGACAGGAGCTCAAATGGAGATGGAGGAGTGTTGACTCCAGATGCAGTGGGAGGAACGTGTAGAGATGATGCACATGATGGGCAGACGTTTTAACGTCATGGCACTGTCCTATTCATTCCAGCACATATTGCACAAACTGTTAATATATATATATATATAGTTTATCTTTTCTAACCAGTATTGGTTCTATTGTATGTACCATTTACATTTAGACATTTTTATTGCACTTACTGTTAACATGTCCTATTGTGTGTGCAGTTTACATTTTGGTTGTATATTATGTACCATTTATATTTTATACATTTCTTTTKCATTTACTGTTGTTCCATTGTGCTACTAAYAGGGGTTTCCAATCCACCAAACTGCGCGGAGGACCTTTTACCTTTTGGTTCTATTGTACGTACTCTTCATATTTATTGCACCTTCTGTTTACATGTTCTATTGTATGTACAGTTTACATTTTGGTTCTATTGTACGTATTCTTTACATTTAGATTTGTTACCTGTACTGTTTACTTGTTATACTGTACATATCATTAACAGTTTATCCTCTTGCACATACTTTTTGTTTTCTATTGAACATACGTTTCTAGAACACTTGCACAATTTTGGCAAAAAATGGCTCAGTCTAACCAGTAATTTGTCTGTTTCAAATAGCTCAAATCACCAATCATTGTGGATGTTATATGAATGCATTGAAAAAAAACAAAAAACAAAGAACAAACACACAACATGTTAAACTCAAAACATTATTCCTGTACCTCAGATAAGTTTGCAAACTCACTTAAGAAAGTGCGGGGRAAAAGGAGCACAAGGAATCTCTTGGGGTGTTGACGGAGCTGTTTGCATGAAGGGATTCCATTCAGTTGCTTCTTTGTCTCCATCAACATCTGAGTCTCATTGTTCACTTGTAATTGTGCTATTGTAATTGTGAAGTATGCAGGCTGTGATATTGGAATGGATTTTCTACAGGTGCTAATGGTATCTCTTCATCAAATACCACAATTTCCCTTGAGACAGCCAAATATTGAAGGTTTGCTGTGCAGGCATTGCACCGCTTTCAGGGTATGGTTTCATTAACCTTAAAAGGAGTGGGTTTGAGGTATGTGGGAATGAGGTATGTGTGGGTATGTGGGTAACAGTGCCCCACTCTGACTTCAGTGGAAAACACTGGAACTTCCAAACATGGCATCATGAATACSCCTTGAAGAATTACAGAGTAGAACCCCTTATGGTTGAAATAGTCTGCAGTGCTCTCTGATTTAGCTAAAAAGCCTATGTGGGTCCCATCAACAGCTCGTCCACACTGCAGGAAACAGGGTTAACTATGACAGGATAACCAAAAGGGAGAGCCAGAAGGAAACACAGACAAATATTTATTTGTAGCATTTATTGTATTTCACATACTGTATTTAACTGTATTTGGCTTATTTTTTTCACAAGCTGTTTACCAAATTCTTATGTGCTATGACCAAACAAAATTGTTTTACAAGAGCTCTAATTAAGAAGGAAAACAAAGGGATATTCTACAATATCTATCTCATGTATACCAAACACGGACATCTTATATGACCCATGTTTTGTAAATAAAATAATACACACACACATCGCCATTTTTCTAGCAAACTTAGGTGTTTTCAATTTCACTGTGGAAATCAGAAGAGAATCTAGATGACACAACAATATTTACCTTAGAGATGACCGCAAGCTGCAGTCGTTCATCGAGATGGTGTCAGATAGAGTGGCTCTGACTCGAGGAACACCATCAAATCCCTAAAATGACATTCATGACAAACAGAGAATGAAATATGTCAGTGGGAAGCCAGAAAACATACGTCGAACAGAAACTAAATAATTAGTCTGAGGCTAATGATTGAGAGAGTTATCACAATGTTGTTAACTCATATACAGAGAGTGTAAAGACAGTTATGATGAATAACGTGACAAAAATCTTCAGGTGCAGAAGCATCAACTTTATTCCCCCAGATATGTAAGGTAGTTATAAAGAATGTAGTCAATGTTAGAAAATATTGTTACCCTCTGTATTGGTTGTTTATGTAAATGATTGACTTTTTTTTAATGAGATGGTATATGTATATTTTAATTTGATAAGTTTCACTTTTGTAAGAAATGTACAAGCATCATGGTTAAAAAGTTATCATAATGTATTTTAATACACAAATTGTTAATGCAATCTTTACTATTCTGTATATAAATTATTTAAATAAATTCATTCATACAATTTTATCTTTCTAGTTTGGGATTAATGATACAGTATAATTAGGATATACACTCTACACAAAAAAAATTCTGCCTTATTGTCAGCCTCCTCATATAAATATATTTTTAATGAGTTTAGGGATTTTTGGAGCATGAAAACAAAAGCCACTTAACACATTGCTTGTGTTTGAGGTGATGTTGTTCAGTAAAGTATAGACTTATATTAGAACACAGTCTGTCAAGATTTCTTTGTGCAGCATGACTAAAGGATGACTCTGTGAGTATTTAATAAGTCCATATCCACCCAGTCAGACATGATTAAAAGACCAAGCTGTCATGTTCAGATCTGCAATAATGCTACCATGTATATTTTTTAGGAATGACATGAAAACAGATGGATCTAATGATCTTCTTCATTCAACTTTTATCAAATTCTGGATACAGAAGATCATACATTTAATGTATTTTTATTTTCTCCAAAAAATGTTCATGGTAGTGTAACAGGTTTGACCCAAAGTTGCACGGGCGGCACCATGAAACACAGACACGAGGCGAGATCTTAGAGGAAAAGGATAATTTATTGGGAATAATATGGGGAAGGAAAGGGTAAAAGGAGGGAGGATGGAAAGAAAGGGAAGTGGCCGAACGGAGCACGCAAGGCAGCGCTCCCGGACGCTCCCTCTCGGTTCCTCCCCGCTGTCGATGGCCAGCCTGGCCCCTCCCAGCTCTCTGTGGGCGCGGCCTCAGGCGGGAGTCTTGCTCGGACGTCCTTCGGCTSGGCGGCTTTCCCGGCTGGGATCGTCGGCCTTAACGCTGTCCTCCTCGCAGCCTTTTCCTCTTCGGCGGCGATGACGCGAAGGCGGGCTCGACGCGGGAACGTAGGATGCCGTGGGAACTCGTGCAGCTCTTTCCAAAGATCAAAGGGCGGAAATCTAATGTCCTTTTTTTAAGTCTCTGGGGGCACGTTCCATTTCCCCACTCCCATGCCACTCTCRAKCTCCRCCGCGTTACGCTCTTCYCGKACCCCGGACTAAACTCCGCGCCTTGCTTTTATAATGCGGAGAAAGCCCGAGATCCTATTAACGTTAATCACTGCCAGCCGTCCCTTTGCACACCTGCAGAAGGGGTGACGCCTACTWAGGGAGCCTACGAAGTGAGCGAGGGGCGACAATAGATTTGGGCGCACGCCCATCACAGGCGCATGCCATGACAGTAGCTTTACTGCAGGGTTGTTTTATCATGTTTTTCAGAATTACAAACACCACTGTTCGTTCACAGGACAGAGAATTATTTATTCCTTTATTCTTCTCTCTATMTCATTTTCTGTTCATGGGAGAACACATTCCCCATAACACATGCTCAGAATAGAACAAAATTTATTAACTCTCTGATTGACAAGATTTAATTTACAGAAGAGCTTGCTGCCTGTAAATAATAAATGAATAAATGTGAAAAATTAAATACATACAATGGTAAAGATACAGATAAATGTATTGTAAGGTTATATATACACCATTATATTAAAACATGACAGGTATAGTAAGGTTGACAATTACCTCACCTCTCAGTAAAATTTATGTGGATTAAACTCATCTTTTTAAATGGCTATTCAAGTTATTATTGTGCTTCTACAGGTAAAAAAAGAAAAGACCTCTCGGGTTACTTTGCTGTCACCCTGGTCCCTGAAAAAGTGGAAACGAGATGCTGCGTGTTCTTTGTTCAGCCGGTTGTGAACCATGCATGTATCAAACACGCCAAATTTTTGGCTTATATAACCTCAGTCTGTCAGATCTGTGCGACGAAAGAGCAAAGAGATGGATCCAAGAGCAGAGGAGCAGAGAAGATGAAGAGATGCTTGGGCCAGGTAGTCTGAAGCTGTGCACTGTGGATAGATGAGAGGCGGAGCCGTAGTCGAAGAGTGAAAGTGAAAGTTCAATGACGCGAGGTCCGTCCGTGAGAGCGTTGAGCCGAATTGTGCAGCGAAGCCGTAGTCGAGAAACGAGATCGAGAGTCCAAAGCCGTTAAATCCGTCAGCGAGAGCGTAGAGCCAAAACATGAGACTAGAGCCGAAGTCGAGGAGTGAAAGCGAGAGTTCAAATGCCGTTAAATCCGTCAGCGAGAGTRTAGAGCCAAAACGTGAGACTAGAATCGGGAAAACGAGAAAAACGAAGCAAGATCGGTAACGTGGAAATCGTGAAACAAAACGCAAGAATATTGGAGCAAAAACACACAATAATCCGGCAGTGAGGTAGCGCGCTGCACCTCCTTATATCCCGGAAGAAATCAGCGCCAGATGAGAAACCGGTGTGTCGGCCAGAGGGGCGTGTGACGAGAGATGACAGCGTGGGAAAACATAGCCGCATGAGGAGCAGTTTGACAGSGTGGGAACGGAAGTGTCAGAAGGCGGGTGCGCTCTCAGATCAGCGCGAAAGCGCGGAGAGCGTGACACAGTCAGGTAACATCATCTGATGAGGTGTGCCTGCAGGTTATAAATAGGAGTGAACCTGAAACATCCTTAGGTCAATTTTTATCTGAAAGGACATCCAGCCACACAAGCAGTGCGGCATTGGAGCGCAGCATCTTGTTCCCGCTTTTTCAGGGAACAGGGATACAGCAAAGTAACCCGAGACGTTCCCTTTCAAAAGCTACACTTGATGCTGCGTGAAAACGCTATGGGAATGAGAATACCAACGCTGCCGCACTGCAACGCTGCCACACTTCAGGTTGTGTAGCGTGTGTGCACAATAGCCAAAGAGGTCTCAGACATAACTTTGGGATCGTGACTTGAGGACCCGCGTGCCTGGAGTAGCATGGACATCTAAATTATAAAATCTGACAAATATGTGCGGAGAGGATCAACCTGCCACATCACACACTTGCTGCAAGGGGACATCTCTTGCCAGAGCAATTGATGAGCCCCCCCCGGTTGCGGCCCCCATAGCAAATGAAAAGCTGCTCTGATTTAAGCCACTGGCTAGTGAGGTAGAGCACATACTGGACACAGTAAGTGAAGTCTTTCCTGATCTGGAGCTGTAAAAGGTGGAGGACAGAAGGCTTCGAGAACAACTGAGTGCATGGTGGACAGTGGAACTTTCGGAAGATAGTTCAGGTGAGGATGTAAAATAGCTTTGACTAGCGCAGGGGCAAAGTCTAGGCAGGATGGGGAGACTGACAAAGCCTGCACTTTGATCACCAATTCTCTTCAAAGAAGTAATGGCCATAAGAAGAACCATCTTAAGAGTCAGAAACCTGACAGACGCTGACTCTAGTGGTTCGAAAAGTGCGTCAATCAGACCTTGAAGCACATTAGCTAAGTCCCATGAAAGGAGCATTGCTCTAATGGGCGGCCTCAATCATTTAGCTCCACAAAAAAAGGGTGCTTTCCCACAGAAACTCCATCAGTCAGACCATGACAAGCTACGTACGTTCTGAGAGAACTAGGGCATAAGCCCGAGGACAACTTTTCTTGCAGAAACTCCAGCACTGTAACAATTTGGCAATGGACTGGGTCTACATGTTTTACCATGTACCAACTTTCAAATACACTCCATTTGAGGGCATAAGTTGTTAGAATAGTCTCAATTACGCTGGCTGGAAGACCAGCATCTCTTGGTTGGTCCCCTCAGGGGCCAGGTGTGAAGGTTCCAGAGCTCGGGCAAGGGATGAAATATTGTCCCCTGCACCTGAGACAGAAGATACCTTTTCACTGAAACCACCCACGGTGAGCCATCAAGGAGAGATATTAGATCCCAGAACTACACTCTGGTTGGCCAATGGGGCACTATCAATAAGAGGCGCAAATCCTGTTGACAGACCCTCGCCAGGACTCCCGGGAGCAGAGCTACCAGAGGAAATACATAAAGGCATGATCTGGGCCACATATGGGCCATCGCGTCCAGACCCGGTGGAGCTTGAGGAGTCAGATAGTAGTAAAGGGGACATTGTGCTGTTTCTTGTGAGGCAAAGAGGTCCACCTCTGCTACATAAAATCTTTCCCAGATTTGACTACCCACTTCGGGGTGGATTTCCCATTCCCCATGTGTCACATCTTGTCTTGATAGCAAGTCTGCTCCCACATTCATATGTAAATCTTCCTGAGGAACAGGAACTTATCCTGTGCCCAAAGCAGACCCTGGTGAGCTAGCTTGTCCAAGCAGTCCGCCCTGGCAATTTATGTACAAGACTACCGTAGTGTTGTCCACCCGCACTAGGACATGGTAGTCTCTCAACTGCTGGAGGAAGTGTTTCAGGGCTTCAGCTCCCTTGGGCTGGACGGCCAGCCCGTGAGGAAATGACTGTCATTAGCATCTTGCAATGATGAAATGGACCTAGAGTGGGACCCAAAGTCAGAAACCGGGGTCTGAACAACATAGAAAGGGTACGAAGCCCTCGGCACGTAACCCTTATTTGCCTCTGGGGACTGGCCCTTGAGTGAAATCCCCTTGATCTTAGCCACAACTGAAACGCTCTCATGTGCAGAAGGCCCAAAGGTATCAATGTGGACGCAGCTGCCATGAGACCTAAAGATCTCTGAAAGTGATGAACAGTCACTTTCTGGCCTAGCTTGATGCCTTTCATGGTGTTGAGGTTGGATTCAACACGAACGCGAGACAGATCACAATGTGCCCGCATTGTGATCGAATCCCATGTGACACCCAAATATGTTGTCCTCTGAACAGGAAAGAGAACACTTTCGTGGCACTGAGTCTCAATGCTAAAGAATGGAGATGAGCGAGGGTGACATCCCGATGTCGACGCGCTAGCTCCTGAGACTAAGCCAGAATCAGCAAGTCGACTATATAATTCAAAATACAGATGCCCTGGAGTCCTAAAGGACTCAGAACTGTGTCCAAATGTTTTATGTATATGTGCGGGGTCACAGAGCTAAGCCAAATGGAAGCACCCGGTACTGATAAACTTCACTCTCGAAAGTGAACCTCAGGAACTTCCTGTGTTGTGGCAATATTTCTATATGAAAATATGCATCCTTCAGGTCGATTGTGACAAACAAATCTTCTGGTTGGATTTGAAAAACAATCATTTTGACAGTTAACATTTTTAATCTGAATTTCCTGAGATATCGGTTCAAGCCGCGATGACCCCCCTTTTTTTTGGGAACCAAGAAATACAGACTGTAGTAGCCTGATTCTCTGTCTGGGAGGGGAACATGTTATATGGCCCCTTCATGCAGCATAGTCTGTAATCTGAACTAAAAAAATGTGCTTGTTCTCATTTCACGGAAATGGAGACCACGCTGTTGAAATGTGGAGGACGATGTGCAAACTGAATCCTGTAGCCTCTCTCTACTTCGTACCCAAGGAGACACGCCTGGCAGTGGTTTCCACATAAGTTTTGACACTTCGGCTATATGGGGGAGTGTTAGATGTTCGGTATCCTGAAACGTGGCAGGAGGTGACCGAACACCCAACATTTTGTTGGAGACCTGTGTTCCCCGAAGCACCAGTGGTGCATGAAAAGCAAGAAAGCGCGAGAGAAAGGTGAAATTCTGTCTCATGCGCGTGTAACGGGTGACTTAGCCCGTTGTGTAGGGGGAATGAATTACTGCTGCCTTGGTAGTTTGAACAACGAAAGGAGCTTGGTCCCCTTTCTCAAATCTTTTTAGTCTCTTTACACACTAATGTGTATATGTGGTTTCTTACATTTTTGTGTTGGAACACTACAGACTGGTAAGGGTAGGCTTCAGGTGTGATAGTACTACACGGTGGCTCCCCGAAGTGAAATTGCATATGAGTATAGATTAATATGCTCCTCCCTCTCCGAATCTAATAGGGTAAGTGAGACTCCCCTACAACCCTGACAGCTTTCAACAACAACAAAAAAAAATAGTACAGCAGGTCAAGACAAAAGAAATTAAACAGGATTTATTATTACCTTTTCTTTCTATATTATAAATAATATTACTAATATTATATTAATAATATAATATGTAATATATAATCAATATAACTATCGTTAGGAGTTTTGTTTCCTTGTGCAATTAATAAAATAAAATAAGTTACACTTGTTTCACAATCACCTTCATTACCACAAAAAAGATATTCTCACATGTCATACCACCAAACTTATCTGACTTCAGATTGAAACAGTTTACAATTCAGTCAATTTTGAAAAATAACAAATTATCACAGTTTCAAATGTCCACTTTCGAACAATTACATTGGAAGAATAAACCAAGAAACCATGAAATTACCCACGTCTACATGGAACGTTCTTTCAAACGAGTTACTCACAGTTCTGCCGTCTACTTGAGTTACCGCAGTTCCCTGTTTATCAGTTGAATAAAAAAAAACTGAAGGAGCTGAGAAAAAAATATCAGTCATCAGAACAAAAAATTAGGGGGCGCTGTCTCGACGTGGGGTGCGTTGAAATTAGCTGAAGATCTCCTTAGGTGAAGCGGTTAGCGTCCAAGATTCCACACAATTTTTGCAGCTACATCACACAAAGCAGATGTCTCAACAGTAATACAACTGGAAATAAATGCACTGGAGATGTCACTTGGNTGGCAGGGCAAAAAAAACAATCTTCAAAATGGGGTTTTACGCTTTACGTCCCAGCGTCCTGCATGGGCCGCACTCTCACTCACTCTGACACGAACGGAGAATCGAATTYTCAAGCACAGTCCTACGGGAGTATTAATTCTCAGCGCAGCTTTTTAATCGGAAACCGAGAGATGCAAAATGCAGCATAAAACTTAATCAAAATAAAAGCATCTCAAAAATCGACACTTCTATACGTCCGTTACACGCGTCTGCCAGATCGGCCAGTGAACCCCAGGAATGTGCTGCGTCTCGCGGGTTCTCTTTAAAGAAAGCGAGCCGCACGCAAAGAACCTTGATAGAGAGGAGATCACAATGCTCACAATYTCCCTGAAGCACCAAGGACAGCGTGTTCTTCCCCCAAACACTCAAAACAAAATTCGTGGAGATYGCCCTCRGAAAGAAATCTATCACACAGAGACACGCATCTCTTAACAAACTCTGCCATATTGGTGAGTTTAAACTTTTCTTTTTCTTTTCCTTTCGTAATTTTGTTTGCATACATACACACGCAAACACAAAGYGGTCCTTGCAGACATAAAGACCTAAGGATGTTTCCAGTTCACTCCTATTTGCCTATTTGCTGCAGGTGCACCTCATCAGATGACGTTACCTGACTGAGGTTATATAAGCCAAAAATCTCGCRTGTTTAATACACACAACCGGCTGAACAAAGACATGTTCCCATAGCGTTTTCACGCAGCATCGAGTGTAGCTTTTGAAAGGGAACAATACGTCACTGTATGTACTGTATAATGTGTGTGCACTTGGCAAGGTAGGGAACATTGTCCCTTGTAGCACATTACAAATCAATTATCATTTGCCAAAGCTCAATAAACCAACTTTTAGTAAGAATAAAAAATTCTATCTCACAGGTGCCATYAATTGACCAGTGCATGCAGATTAACTTTATCKTATAAGTAATCTATTGGTTTTAGATCCTTTGTTTACATTTACAAAAATTTTATTTTCTCCATGTCTTTCTCTTTCTGATATATAGATCTATATATATCTATAGATATAGATATATATCAGAAATTTATATGTCTTTACAACATTGCTTCAGTTCTTTGAGCGTTTTGGGTATTTTCTTTATGCACAGCTCTCGTAAGGTTGCACCACAGCATTTTAGTTTTGTTGAGGTCTAGACTTTTGACTAGGCCATTACAAAACCTTGATTCTTTTTTTTWAAAGTAATTCTGATGTGGATTTACTAGTATACTTCAGACCATTGTCCTGTTGCATGACCCAATTTTGAACAAGCTTTAGCTGTTAGACATATGATCTTACAATTAGAATATTAGTCATGCTTCCCTGTTCTTTTTAGGCAAAAGAGGTTTTCTCCTTGCTACCCTTTCAAATAACCGATACTTGTTCAGTTTTCTTGTAATTATGCTGTCGTGGCTTTGAGGCCTGTGCGGTCTTAGATGTAGCCCTTTATATATATATATATATATGTGCTAGGATGTCCACTTCTGGAAAGACTGGCATATGCCTTGAACGCTTTCCACTGTAAAATGTTGACCTCCAAATTGTTCCAAATGGTTTTGGTTTTATGACTGGCTTGTTTCATTATGAAAATAGAAAGGAGAAAGTGTGACAAAGTATATATTTATATGAGGGGGAGTGTTGGATCAAATGCTTAAGGATCCTTATTGGAAGTTCAGGGGTCCTGCACCAGCACTGTYAAACTGCTACTGTTGAGTCCTTGCTCAAGCTTCTTAACCCCATCTTCTCCAAGGACCCCAGCTTCCTAATTGGGATAAGGAGAAARAAATATATTTATTTGTGCTGTAAGGTTGTTTCATTTTCTATACCAATTATCCTGTACAGGGTCATGGGAAGCCTGGAGCCTATTCCAGGAGACCGAAGCGGAAAGTCGGGGTGCCATAAGTCGAGATAGCCAGCCTTCATAGCAGGGTGAATGGATGGCAATTTGATGGCATACTTGCTCAACCAAAGCTAATTCTGTGGTTAGCCTACTGGAGTACACCTCCTCTCCACTTCACATGTCCAACAGGCTTGCTCTTCTCAGTGAAGCACCTGCTGAGAAACTTGAAAGAACTCTGGTTATAGGAAACTCTATACTAAGGTATGTGAAATTAGCTATCCCTTTAGGGGCTCCAGTGGTTAGGTGTATCCCAGGAGCTGAGGCACCAGACATAGCAAATAATCTTAGAGCTTTAGGCCAGCATAGATTCTCCACCTACTGCATGTACCGATATATGCTGGACCTAAGCTATACACCCGGGCTTTATAGATAATTGGAGTAACTTTCAAGGCCAAGCTGACCTTAGGTTGGGACGGTGTCCATCCCACTCAAGAAGGTGACGTACTCATTTCTTGCAGTATAGCTCAGTCTCAGAACAGGCCTAGTTAATTGGTAACCCAGAGCTCAGTCCAGAGAGTAGACAAA
>QMIH01002527.1:7985-46915 GCA_003987875.1 Clarias batrachus | reverse complement strand
TAACAACAATAAAAATCAGTCATGAATGTAGATATTTACTCGCAATCGTAGGCGCAGTACTTGGTAATGCGCTCTTGTCATTTGACACTAGACTGTGAGAAAGCGCACAAATGACTAATCTTCTGTTAGATTTTACCGTTAAAACAATTTAACAGTTGCATTCATTATAATTTCAACAAGTTAAATAAAAACTTACCTGTAGCTCAACTAATCGTGGTTCCACAGCCGTTGATCACACGAAAAATGGTGAATCCAGCGATTCCCGCCTGAATGTTGACACATGCGCACTTTATGGTGCCATAGCTAGTATTTTGGAGTATATTTTACTTATTTTTTTTAGTATTGCAGTGATTACCTTTAAAAAATAGTTATTATAGGTAAAATATACCCAATTATGTTGTATTTTGTTTGGTAACTATTAAACTTATGTAAACTATAACTGATTTTCATGGGTTGTATTTACTACCCTCCAGAGTAATTTTTTACAGTGTATGTCTCCTGTGTCTCCATAAACTAGGTGTTCGTCCCTCTGCCATGTGTTACTACTGCGCATCAGGCAAGGTTTACCATAACGTTAACACATGAATAATATACACACATATACGTATACACACAGTATACACAGGGGGTTGGACAATGAAACTGAAACGGCTGGTTTTAGACCATAAAACCTCATTAGTATGGTGTAGGGCCCCTTTTTGCGACCAATACAGCATTAATTCGTCTTGGGAATGAGAGACGCACAGTGGCCAGAGGGATTTTGAGCTGTTGCATGCAGAATAGTGGCCAAGTCACTATGTGATGCTGGTGAAGGAAACCGTTTCCTGACTCGCTCCTCCAAAACACCCCCAAGTGGCTCAATAATATTTAGATCTGGTGACTGTGCAGGCCATGGGAGATGTTCAACTTCATTTTCACGTTCATCGAACCACTCTGTCACCAGTCCTCCTGTGTGTATTGGTGCATTATCATCCTGATACACGGCAACGCTTTAAGGATACAATGTTTGAACCATTGGGTGAACATAGTCCTCCAGGTCCTCAAGTATTGGGCCTAGGAATGCCATGATATTGCAGCCCAAACCACTGATCCACCCCCCTGCTTCACTCTGGCCATGCAACAGTCTGGGTGCTTGTTTGGGGCTTCTCCACCTTGTAACTCTCCTGGATGTGGAAAAGACAGTGAAGGTAGGCTTATCAGAGAACAATACATGTTTCACATTGTCCATAGCCCAAGTTTTCTGCTGCTGCCACAATTGAAACCAACGTTTGGCATTGGCATGAAGGACCAAAAGTTTGGCTATAGCAGCCCGGCCATGTACATTGACCCTGTGAAGCTCCCGACGAACAGTTTTGGTGGAAACAAGAGAGGTGCACATTTAATTCTGCAGTGAGTTGGGCAGCTGTGGTTTTATGTTTTTGGATATAATCTGAACTCTGATATGTCACCCATAATGTTGTGTGCATGGCAATATTTTATGCAAAACTTTGTTATTACTATGTTAATTAAATCTTCACACTCTGCTCTTACTGGTGGAATGTGTAATCACAGTATTTCTAGCAGTGTAAGCAACAATATATCCTCTCATTTGTGAAAATACTGATCATTTCTGAGATCACATCCAACAGTCTTGAGCAAGACTGTGAACAGTGTATTGGCCTTCCTGTTTGTGAGCTAATGGCAATTTAACTTGACTACTTGAAAACTAAAACATGGTCAGCAAAGATAAAGCTTCTCTTCTGTTTGAATATTCATTTAATTTGAGATTACTGCTTATATTAAAAGTCTCATCACAGTGTAAACAACAGTGAAGTACAAGTGTTTTTCCAGTGTAAATGAACTGGTGCATTTTAGAAGTATACTACTGTGTACAACTCTTCCATATTGCAAACACTAATATGGCTTCTCTCATGTGTGAATGTGCAGGTGTATTTGTTAAAGCACCTAATTCTGAAAAAGATCTCCCACTATGAACAGGAATGCTAAAGGAATGAGGTTTCTCTAGTGCGGGTGTTCTATACAACCTTTCTCATACTTTCACAACCTTTCTCAAGAGTAATTTGGCATTTTCCTGTATGATGGACGTCATGATTTTTTAAGCTAATTTTATCTTTGAAGCTCTTCCCACATTGCGAACATGGTTTTTCTTCTGTGTGAATCAGTTCGTGTCTTGTGAGAGAACTCTGGCAGGAAAAACTCTTCCCACAATGTGAACAGTAATACGGTTTCTCTCCTGTGTGAATCCGTTTGTGTTCTGTAAATGTATGCTGGTGGGCAAAACTTTTGCCACAAAGTGAACAGTAATAGGGTTTTTCTCCTGTGTGAATCCGTTTGTGTTTTGTGAGATTACTCTGGCAGAAAAAACTCTTCCCACATTGTGAACAGTAATACGGTTTCTCTCCTGTGTGAATCCGTTCGTGCCTTGTGAGAGTATTCTTCTGGGAAAAATTCTTCCCACATTTTAAACAGTAATACAGTTTATCTCCTGTGTGAATCCGTTCGTGTTTTGTCAGATTATTTTGGCGGGTAAAACTCTGCCCACATAGTAAGCAGCAATATTTTTTTTCTCTGATGTGAACACGCTGCTGATCTTGAATATTATTCTGCATATCAAAACTTTTCCCACTCAGTGAGAAGTGATTTTTTTTCTTGTCCATTTCTGTAGTACTTCCTCTGCAATGTTTTTTAGCATGAAGAGAACCACATGATGACATTTCAGTCTGTAACAGAGCAGTAAAAAATAATTAACATTACACCTGCATTACATCAAATCAGTTTATCTTAAAGTGTATGTGTCATAAATCCATCAATTCTGGCCTCTTACAATTACTTTTCCTGAGTACTAGACTAATATCAAAACTCAAATGACAAATTGTATATATTGAGATATTAACCCTTGTTTTCTGTATAAAGAATTAGTTACTTTGGGTCAGCTAAACAGTTTATTCATAAATTCTGGGGGAAAAGAAAAGAAAAATAGACAAGTCAATAACTATGATAGACAAACAGATACTGTATAAATTTTAAAATCCTTGACAGTGAATCACTATTTATTTGGTTTATAATGTTTCTTATTCAATTTTGTAAAACATGTCAAACTTTCAACGACTTTTAAATGTTATAACTACTGTTGTAAGTGACAATTGTGAGCCCATGTCTTGTTATTTATTTGTTGTATGGTTTTATTCATAATGACAGGTTTAATATAACTGGTGACGTATAATAACTTGTTGTTACCACGTAACTTCCATAAGTAATTAATAAAATAAATCAATTAGGGATTCCAGTTGCAACTGTAATGATCATGAGCTTAAAACAACAGAAACAAGAACTCACGAAGGCTCCATCAAAGAGAGGAATATGCCTGCATGCCTGAATTAAAAAGGCATCCTTTTACAAAGTATCCTCTCTTCAGTCAAAGAACTACAAACATCAATGAGACAATGAACCATGAATGATGAAGAAAAGGGTGAATGTTAGATTTGCCATGACCCACAGTTTCAAGAGTTAAGTAGAATAAAAATCCAACTTATGCTTTTGAAAGCAGGACAATGCAAAGAGTCAAGTAATCTGCCAGGAAAAAATATGTCACGAAAAATGGGCTAAAGCTACACACGTGAGAATAAAGAAAAGGGTCTCAGACCAAGATTTTGGGGAAGCTAATTAAGACAAACAGTTAATAGACGGTTTGCACAATTATTAGGCAAGTGGTATTTTTGAGGATTAATTTTATTATTGACCAACTGCAGTGCTCCCAATACTTGTGCATACACAGGTATTCTCCTAAGAAAGCCAAAACCTCACTTTTACTTTCTTACATATTCAGGTTTAAGGTTTATTAACATTTTGGATTGACAGGGAAACTATTTATGTGCAGAATTTTTA
Organism: Clarias batrachus; assembly: GCA_003987875.1. Taxonomy (NCBI): domain Eukaryota; kingdom Metazoa; phylum Chordata; class Actinopteri; order Siluriformes; family Clariidae; genus Clarias; species Clarias batrachus. Next base: position 43,030 of record QMIH01002527.1, on the reverse strand, counting down.
TGCCACTAAATAAAAAACTAAAATGTTCCCATCTACCCTAGATATTTTTCATCAGGTAAAGTGAGAAACAAACAACTCAAAATTTACAAACAAACATTACTGACATTTAAAAAAAGAATAATAATAAAAAAACAGTGACCACTTTAACCATCCTTCTTTTCAATAACAGCCATAAGCCTTCCATTCATGAAGTCTGTCAGTTTCTTGATGTGTTGATCAACTTATTGAGCAACCACAGCCTCCCAAACACTGTTCAGAGTGGTATACTGTTTTTCTTCACCCTACATTTTCTGTTTAAGAAGCGCCCACAAGTTCTTGATAGGGTTCAGGTCAGATGAGGAAGATGTCCATGTCATTATTCTTTTATCTTACTTGCTAGCCCGGCAGTGGTGTACTTCGACGCATGCGATGAAGCATCGTTCTGCATAAATAGTATGGTCTTCTTGAAAGATGCATGCTTTTGCCTGCAACACTGCTTAAAGAAAGTGTCTTCTAAAAAATGGCAGTAGCTTTAGAAGTTGATTTTGAGTCCATCTTCAACCTGCGCCTAGCTCATTTTTAATAATGCAACATTGAAAATGCCCACAACACTCCACCTCCACCTTGCTGGCTTCAGAGTTGAAGTGGAGCCCTGTGCCCGTTACTGATCTAGTCATGTGCCCATCCATCTGGTCCATTAAAAATTCACTCTCATGTCAGCAGTCCATACAACTTTTGAAAAATCTGCCTTTGCACAGTCTTGACATTTTAACTTGTGTGTCTTGTTCTGTGCTGGTTGGGTTTGAGGATTCCTTACCTTGACCATGTCTCTGAGCACTTCAGGGCACCGCAGGTAGTTGTCATATTCCAGTTCTGGAATATGACAACACTGGAGGATGATGGCTGATAGCCTGATAGCTTCACGTTGGATTCTCCTCAAATCTTTAGCAGTTAATTTGCATCAAAATGCAACAAAATGTTTGATGTTTTTGTAATCAAACCCAATACCTTAGCCAATTTCAAGAGCGCTGCATCTGAAAGCCTTTTAACAATTTTTTACTTTTTAGGGTCAGTTAAATCTCTTTTTTGGCCCATTTTGCCAGAGGAATGGAAGCTGCCTAATAAATATGCACACTTTGATATAGGGTGATATAGTCAAAATACTCACTTGCCTAATAATTGTGCACAGAGTATACAAATGTACAAATCTCCCCTTTAAAAAGTATTTAAGAAACAGAGATCTGGTTCATATCATTTTGATGCTTACACTTAATTGCTGGTTCAAATTCATTTTAATTCTTTGAAAAATGTAAAATCTATTTTGAATCCATCAATATTCAGTATTTCATTCATATTATATTCTATTTATATTGCATCCATATCAATTATGTAAAATACATTTATAACAGAGAATGGGATACAATAAAATTAGCATGCTAGGTTAGGGGACATGGAAATTTTTATGTTTGATCTTCATCACCACCTTTAAAAAAAACAATAACACACTTTTAATCTATATCTAAAACTATAATGTTTACACTACAACTGTAATTTTATTCTTTGAAAGACAAAATTTTAATTGAATGAATAACAGCAATGTTATCCCTTTTCAGTATATATATAATTATCCTCTTGTTCTTCCTACTTCCCCTTACTTCTGCCTGTTTTCTCTAATTGTATTGCATTACCAATAGAAATTCATTGTGTGTGTAACTATACTTCCCAAAGAACCTGATGTGAATAAAAAATGTCAAGAAAGAAAGATTACCAACCTGAAGGGAGATGGAGCCTTTAAATCCCAGTTAGTTCACTCTTCTCTCAAAGTGTGTCAACATCAGAATCTGTATAAATAAAAGAAAGGTTTCATCTGTACATTGGTCAAAGCTCGCTCTTTCAATTATCTTCATGTTTCACACCCGAAAACAGTCTCAGGGATGTTTCTGTCCAGACAGAATTTGTCACAGCATCATGCAAAAGTGGCTGGACTGAATGTAATGAAACTTTGGGAGTAGTTTGGTATTTTCCTGAAGTTAAACCTACTCCATAAATGAAATCAAAATGTTCAGTAGAAGTTGAATTCATGAGCAGTTATGTGCTGGATTAGAAACCACAAGAAAACCCAAACTGAATACTTCTGAAGTAATAAGTGAATTTTCACATCCTAGAGTCTTTTTAAGACAAATTTAATCTTTATCCGATCTACTGCTTCATTTCTCATCTGCGATTCAGTCTCTGGTTACCGAACAGGGAGTGTATTTGGCTGGTGATTGTAGGGGTTTTATATAATGTACACATTTTAATGTGGACAAATTACCTGATGCATTTTCTACCATTAATATGTAGGGTTTACATAGACTAGACCAAGAATGACCGCTGCATTCTTTACCTTCATTATGTAGTGTTTTAGCTCTGGGTCAGAGGTATATCGAATCTTTAACGATTTGGGTTAATTTGATTAACTGAATAAAAATTTGTAGCATACACTTTATATACTATCCATTCACAATATAGCACAAATTTAGTGTTTCTTACCAATCCTATTTATCCCACAGCCAACAAGGATATACAAGTCTGGTATTTATCATTTACAAGCACAGTAATGTAAGATATGGCCAAATATTTAAACTTTAAAATACATGACCAAGACAACAGTTCTTTATAAAGAAACATTAATTTATTTGACTAATCTATGATACATAAAACTATGCTACTTGAACACACGTGCACACACACAAACACACAACAGTTTGGAGGGTGTCTACTAGATCAAAGAAAGTCACAAGAGCAGAGTCTTGAGTTTAATCTTAAGGTTTTGTTATGAAACAAGCACCAATTTTCAGCAAGGTATGCAGCTTTGGATGTTAACTTGCGTTACATTTCGTTCTCATCCTGTGGTTCACCTCCAGCAAAGAGAATCACGGTGTTGTTGATTGGTTGGTGCATGGTTATTAAAATGACGTCTTTCGGGAAATATAGTTGCCTGGTTACCGATGGCTTCACTCTGGAACTTCTTCTGAGGGTTTCTTAGTTGTAGGACTTTGTAGTTCTTTGGAGCACGAGCGGCGACAGTTGACGAGCTGCTTCCTTTAGACATGCTCGGACACTGAGTTTTGACCCTTTGTGCCCACGAACGATTGGTCCAAACGGATTGCCCGCCTCACATGGTTCCCCCTTTTGTGTAGACATTAGGCCAGGTTTTCGGCTGTCACATGGGGTCATCCGGTTGGAGTTTTTAATACCTTTTATCAATAATTTTGCATGAGCTCTGTTCATGCTACTAATATTTTGTGTAGATAAAGGTTATTTGAATGAAACAAGCTCTTGATTGATACAACACATCCCCTATCTTACACACTCATTTATACCTTCATTTCATATAAAGGGTTTATAAATGCTGATTATATGCAAAATAATCAAACATAACACACAGACATAAAACATACTGAATATATGTATATAGAAGTTTTCCCTACTGGCACACTTTAAATATTGTTTAAAATAGTGTCTCTGCTGTATGCCTCTTTGTTCATTGAAAGGCATGTGGAGACATCCTGTGTTCTGGATCAATGAGAGTGCCAGTGGTCTGAGTTAGGGAGGTTTTTTCCTTCACTCAAAGGTGTAAAACTGCCTCTTTTATTTATCAGAAGCCAATTTACACTGTTGGAGTAAGGCAACAGGCTCCCTTTCCCAGACTTGGTTATGCTTCCAGCTTCTTGATGTCAGAGAGGCTGCCTTGTCTCAGAGGGTAATAAAAATTATAATTATAGATTTTATTTGTAGGTGTCTTTCATGACACTCAAGGACACCTTACATACCATAAAAACAACATACAAACATGTACAAATAAAGAACAATATGCATACAATAGTGATAAAGGAATGTCTGTCTGAATAGATTTGAAAACGGTGATAGAGTTACTGTTACGGATGTCGAAAGGTAGTAGGTTCCACAGGTAGGGGGCAGCATAGCTAAAAGCTCGAGATCCTATGGTTGCCAAACGCATACAAGGAAAACCCAGGTTTAGTGATGATAATGATCTCAGATTTCTAGAAGGAGTATAGGTTAAGAGAAGATCTGTTAAATATGACGGAGCCAGATTATGTAATGCCTTATAAACGAGAAGCAGAATTTTATAATGTATGCGCTGTTGGATGGGAAGCCAGTTTAGCTCTTGAAGAACAGGAGTTATGCGGTCCATTGTAAGAGTTCTAGTTAGTATTCTAGCGGCTGAGTTCTGTACTAACTGTAGCTTGTGTAGGGGTTTGAGGGGAAGACCAAAAAAAAAGATAATCTATGCGTGTGATGACGAGCGTGTACCAAAATAACAGCACTCCTCATTGAGAGGGGCGGGCAGAGATGGTTAGGCGTCTACAAATAAAAATTATTATTATTACAAAATTACTGTCTTCAAAAAGTAATTAGGTTACATTACTGCATTACTTTCTGATAAAAGTAATGAGTTGGAGTACTTTTCAATTGAAGTAAATGAAAACTCCTTTGTGCTTCCTCATGCATGTTGTTTTAGTCAAGACCTTTATAATTATTCTACCATCTTGACTCAGCGAAGTTTGGCCTGACCTAATGTGTTAGATTACTCGTTACATCAAAAAAGTAATCTGAGTATTCTAACGCGTTACACCCAACACTGTTTACAAATATAATAATTTTCTTTGGTTCTTTTTGACAGAATATTCTAATTTTATATTTTATAAAGGGGAAAATTTATCTGATGAATAATGCTAGCATGAACTCTAGCCATCAGGATGTGTTTCTGCTGCTATAATAAACATATTCAGAATGATGAAAATTAGCTAATTTACTTCTGTAAACAAGTGAGCAGTTAGACAGATGTGGGAACACTACTTACAACATGAACATACTTGGTGTTAGAATGCTGAAACTCAGAGAGCCGCAGATACAGGTGGCAATTTATTTACATAGAAACCAGAGTGGGAACAGTATCTGACATTGACAATTCCATCCATCTGGACGTGTTTCCCTCGCTATAATGAACATACTCATTTTGAGAATTATTCAAACTTCCCATCACTATGCAGCGCTCCCTGTGCCATTGTCGCAAGGGCAGGACTAAGAAAAACATCTCAATGTGTGATGCTTTTTGTGATGCTTTGCGCAACCATCTTCTAGCAATGGGACGTTCGAATCATTTTAGTGACTCAGTTCTTTGAATGTCGGTTATCAAAATTAACAAATCTTGTTTTGAGTCATTTAGTTCATTTCACTCTTTTGATCAGAACTAAAATAAAATGGTACAAATGAACAAACCCCAAACACGTCTACATATATAAATATTGGTTATAGTTTCAATAATTAAAAATATTATTACAATGCAGCTATGGACATATAATTATAAACAGAATGAGCAGCTCACCTCTTATATCTTCTAGTCTCTGAGTCATTCGTTTTGAATCTATTGCACTGCATAACATCTATGGGAGCCACTTGACAAAAGAACAAACGTTTAATTGAGTTTATTCCTTCTTAGATAAGTAACTTTTTTGTTTTCTTTCTTGTTCTTAGGTCAGGGCAGTTGCCTAAGCATTTCACTGCATATCGTACTGTATAGGATTGTGTATGTGACAAATAAAAGTTGAATTCTCAATGAGGAGTCATTGAGAAAGAATCGCTCAATTCTGTTTCTGAATTGAGAAAGAATCGCTCAATTCTGTTTCTGAATTGAGAAAGAATCGCTCAATTCTGTTTCCTGTGTACTGCACTGCAGAGAGTCTATGGGAGTTACATGACAAAAGAAAAAACAACACAAACTAAAAGGGTCATTAAGAACCGATTAATTCTGTTTCCCGTACATAACATGCGGAGGTACATGCGCGCCGAGTAGAAAATGAACAAATAACTCTCAGAGACTACTAGTTCTCCTGAGTCACGTTAAAGATTGATTCAAAAAGAACAAATCATTCATGAATGACCCATCACTACGAGTGATGGGAAATTTTAATCATTTTAGTGATTCGGTTCGGTTCGAACCGTGTTCATCAAAATGAACGAATATTTTTTTGAGTCAGTTAATTTCATTCTTTTGACCAGAAATAAAATAAAATGCTACATTTGCAATAACCAGACCCCCAACACGTCTACATACACAATTTTTGGCTATAGTTCCAGTAATGAAAATATTACAATGCAGCTAAGGACATATGATAAACAGAATGAGCAGCTCACCATCATACTGTATCTTTTAGTCGTTCGTTCTTTAGAATCCACTGCACTAAATAACGTCTATGGGAGTCACATGACCAAAGAACTAATGACAAGGACTTGGAAGACTCATTGAGAAGAACCGTTCCATTCTGTTTCCTGTGTACAGCACTTCATAGCGTCTATGGGAGTCAAGTGACAAAAGAACGCACAGTGTGATGCTTTTTGTGATGCTTTGCGCATGCGCACCCAGTAGAAAATTAATGAATCACTGTCCGAGACTACTCGTTCTTCTGGGTCACGTTAAAGATTCGAAAGAATGAATTCATGAACGACCCATCACTAAATTCACTACATCTTCGAAAACAACACCGGATTTAAACCACGAATTCCCTTCCGCTATCGTAACTCCATGCCAACTAATTATTTTCCTTTTCTTAAAAACCCTAAAACAGCACTACCCTGACATGTGGTAGGCTTTTCTGATAAACTATAATTTAGCGCTACGGTAGTAAACTCTGATAAGGTGTGATAAATCGTTAGAACATCGTACATACGGCCAACAGCGCGGTGATTCTGGTAGGTCAGATAGGGGTGTAAATGAAGCTGTGAGATACACAGAAGGCGGTGTAGTTTCACGTCCGGATTAGAGATGAGTGAATCCGGATTCATCCAGGAAATCTTCCTGCATGGTCAAAAACATGAGACTAAAAATGGCGGTTATAGAGTCAGCGGATCGTTGAGCGCCCCAAGTGGAGGACGATAGCAAAAGCAGGCAGAATCGAAATCACAACGAACCAACTAACCGCAGCTATTTCCCTTTTCAACGGTGATTGCTGTATAATCTATTAAATTTTATTTGTATAGCGCTTTTATACATAAATAAAGTTGTAATTTTTTTGCATTGCAATTTGATCTGAATTTTTAAAAAATCCCTACAGCATTTAATTTAATGCTTGAAATTTTTGTCACTGTAATTTATTGTGGTTGTACATTTCAAATTAAAATGTAATTCAAGCACTTAAATTTCAATACAAAAATATTCAAGATACTAAATTGCAGTTTACAAATATTTTCAAGTGTTAAAAATACCATCTTCATTATTTTTCAACATTTAAAATTATTAAAATTTTGGTCTTCACATCCGGGATATCACGGGCAGAGCAATGGATTGCTGAATTCTTCGGTCTGTGCCAGTGTACTTTACAGTGTGTTTCTTGCTCCCTGTGCAGTCTACTTCTCAGGAGCTACTTGTCGATCGGAATGCAGCTCTTTTAATTAACAGTCTGGGCTGCTAGTTGAACAATAAATGGTGTTACGAATTAAAATTTCCCAGGAAGGGAACACTGTAAATACATTGCGACGCGGATTGCGTCAATCGGCAATCCAATGCTCTTCCTGTGATATCCCGGATGTGAAAACCTGATATTTTTTACCTGCATTTTATTACCAGAATTTTGTTACTTATATTTTTCGAACCTGAATTTCTGAAGTTAGAAAAGAAAAATAAAGATTGTATCTTAAACACTTGAAAATATTTTGAACAGCAATTTAGTAACTTGAATATTTTTGCATTGAATTTTAAATGCTTGAATAGAATTTTCGATTGAAATATCCAACCACAATATATTGCAGTGCTAAAATTTTCAAGCACTGTAAATGCTGAATTAAAAGGATTATTTTAATTCAAATCGAATTGTAATGCAGAAAATGTAAAACATTTTTATTGTAACAAGATTTTTTTCCCGCTTCTTTTGCTTTGGGGAATTTTGGCACTGTTATACTTCCATACAGATCGCACCTATTCCAGCATGATTAGTGCATCAGGGTAAGAAGGGAAGGGCATGAAACCATGCCCCTATCATGCATAGTGGCCACTGAACAAGCCTCTGGAGGCAGTGTTATGATCTGGGTTTGAAGCCTGCTGCTTAAGTGTCTTTAAAAGTTTTCGTCTGATGTTACTAAGGTATCTTAAAAATAATTACAAGCATTTCATAGGTCAAAGGCCTTTACTCACAATTACATTAAGTTTATGCAGTTAGTCAATATTTGCAGTGTTGACCCCTTTTGGACCTCTGCAATTAGCTCTGTCAATCAACTGGGCCACATTCTAACTGATAGCAGCCAATCCTTAATCAGTTCTTGAAGTTTGTCAGAATTTGGGGGTTTTTGTTTGTCCACCGCCTCTTGACGACTGACCACAAGTTCTCAATGGCATCAGGGTCTGAGCAGTTTCCTGGCTTGTTTTGTTCCCCAGGCCATTTAAGTTATCAATTTTGCTCCTACATGCTAGAAAAAAAAATTGCTCTCTGACAGTTTCTTTTTGTGTAGTTCTTTATTTATGGCTGTCATTTAGGCCAAATCATGAGTGAGCCCATTTCTTTTCATTTTGTGTGTTTTGTAGAGATCTTCCTTGTTAAAGATCCTGTTTCTCTCTCTCTCTCTGTCAAAAAAGCACTAATTACATTAGTGTATGTGTGCGCAAGTGCCATTAGAGTGTGTATGCCTCCTCCACACACACACACACACACACACACACACACACACACACATTCTAACGGAAACACTGCTCTGTCGCGATTCTTTTCAAAGGTAAAGTGCAGGTTAATTAGTTTTATTTTTTCTTTAAAGCAGGGATTCCTTTAGTGTGCGTGCACACTCAAATGGCATTAGAGATGTTCCTTGTTAAAGAGGTTTTCCAATAAAACTGTTTCTGTTGTGTGTGTGTGTTAAACACACTAGGGATACTGTGTAAAATGAGAGGAGGGAGTCATTCCACCTCTCGTCTTCTTTTAGTTTCAAACATGTGCACAAACAAACAAGCACGTGCACGCACAAACACACTAATGGAAACACAGGATTTATTTTTACTTTTTTAAAGTAAAATGCAGGTTAATTTGTTTTATTTTTACTTTACATTTTGTATTTATTCACATTATGTATTTATGTAATTATTTTTGGATGTTTATTCTTTTCGGTTGTGGAATAAATAGTCTGGGCTTTCATTATTCAATTCAATTCAATTTTATTTGTATAGTGCTTTTAACAATTGACATTGTCCCAAAGCAGCTTTACACCATCAAAAAATAAATAAGTTTGTATGAAATGTGAGTGTGTATGAATCAAAATGATAAGACTGAAGATTATTCCTTATGGATGAACAAATTATGCTCACAATCCAAGGTTCAACTGTATTGGAAATATTTTTCGGTGACTGAAACAGATGATCTCCTATGGGAAAATGCATTTCACAATATAGAATTTAGCTTCTAGAACGGATTAAATTCATATGCCAAGGTACCACTGTATAATGTCATAATTTATTGTGCATCTTCTTTTTTTATATCAATAATATTTTTTCCCCCTGGAAACATCACTCTGTATTTTTTAATAAAAATGCCAAAGGTGTCTCTCCTTTTAGTGTTGAATGAGGAAACGAAAAGTAGAAGAGGTGACTGTTGTGGAGTAGAAAGTAGAAAAAATCAGTAAGAGTGAAGTGAGCAGAGTGTTAAAGAGAATGAAGAGTGGAAAGGCCCTGTAAAGGTATGAATGTGCTTAGAAGAGGTGGCAGTAAAGTTTCTGACTAGTCTGTTTAACAAGATTTTGGAGAGTGAGAGGAAGTTGGAGATTAGCACAGAAATTCAATAACAAAATACTACTCTGGTTTAGCTTGGGTAGTCAATTCTTCCCAGTTACTCTCTTGCAAGTTTTACTGTATGTCCATTTGAGCATGAATAAATAAATAAATGTGTCACATAAGCAATGTAGCACAAATACATACAACATGATCACCTGTTTTTCATAGTTTTTAGTTCTTTCTATGATCAAAATCTATAATAATATGAGCATTTGTTGAAAAAAATGTAAAATAGCTGTAAAATTTACGCTTTTCAAAAGTAATGTTAACTTTGGTTCTAAATGATGTTGAAAATCCAAATGCACAGTTTGAGGCCTGAAGCCTCCTCTGTTTGATTCAGTATGATGTTGAAAGCCACCCTCATCACCACTCACCAGCATGACTTCCATATACTGTAAGTAGGGTTTTTTATTTATGGTTTTTTGACATTATGGTTCGTTGACCAATGCTGTGTTGTCGGTGTGGATCAGAGCCAATTGAATTTTAAGGGTTTAAGCAAAAACAAAAAATAAATATAAATAAAATTGGAAGCCAATTTTGCCAGGATTTGCCAGGTAGATGATTTTATTTTAATTTAATATAATATTTTTGGACTTCTCTCAATATCCAAGATACATGACAGTGATTTATCAAAAAAAAACTCAACTTCTTCTTGGTAACATGGAACAGTAATAACAACTTACATACTTACATTACTTGGTAACATGAAACAGTAATAACAACTTACATTCAGCATGAGCATAATGTAAAGAAGACTTAAGGGATAAGCACAATACAATATTTATGAATACATCAACAGTCTTCAGAGGACGTAAATCTGTGGTGTCAGATTATACTTTGAAACAACAATAGAACAAGGATAAAACGAAACATAACATCAATAAATCACTAGAGGATTATTTGCGTAATGTTAATGTATGGTTTTTGCAGACACATTCAAATGTTGAAATAGTTAAAGCACTTTAACTATTCATCAGTTTCCTCTGTAAGCTAATATATAAACCAGCATCATATGGTCATGTGGACAAACAAAGCTCATCATGTGTCCTATGTCTCCATATTAAACTAAGTGTATGTTCAACACTAGGTGTTCGTGTCTGCCATGTGTCTGCTAATCAGGCACGGGGAAGCCTTTAGCGTCACAAGTTAACACATATTAAATTAATATGAATATAATATGAATAATATTATTAATATATATAATATGAATAATATTATATTATATATATTACTTCCAGTGCTGTAAGCCGCAATATATCCTCTCTCATTTGTGAACATACTGATGATTTCTGAGATCACATCCAACCAATTAACAGCCAGACTATGAGCAGTGTAGTGACCTTTATCCTGTGTATGTGAGCTGATACTTTTCCTCTAAGTAGTCAACTTAAATGCTAACACATTTAATTTAATTTGAGACTACTGCTTATATTAAAACTTTCCTCACAGTGTAAACAGTGATGCAAAAGTGTTTTTCCAGTGTGAATGAACTGGTGTATTTTAGAAGTATACTAATGTGTAAAACTCCTCCATATTGCAAGCACTAATATGGCTTCTCTTATGTGTGAACGTGCCAGTGTATTTTTTAAAGCACCTAATTCTGAAAAAGATCATGCACTATGAACAGGAATGCAACAGGTATGAGGTTTCTCCCTGTATAAACAATGTAGGTGATCTATACAACCTTTCTCATATTTTTATAACCTCAGTAATATGGCATTTTCCTGTGTGAAGGATCTCATGATTTTTTAAGCTACTTTTATGTTTAAAGCTCTTCCCACATTGTGAACAGAAATACGGTTTTTCTCCTGTGTGAAACCGTTTGTGTTTTGTGAGATTACTCGGGTTAGCAAAACTCTTCCCACATTGTGAACAGTTATACGGCTTCTCTCCTGTGTGAATCCGTTTGTGTTGTCTAAGTGTATTATGGTGGGCAAAACTCTTCCCACATTGTGAACAGTAATATGGTTTCTCTCCTGAGTGAATCCGTTCGTGTATTGTAAGATAACTGTTCTGGGCAAAACTCTTCCCACATTGTGAACAGTAATATGGTTTCTCTCCTGTGTGAATCCGTTCGTGTTTGGTAAGATTACCCTTCTGGGTAAAACTCTTCCCACATTGTGAACAGTAATATGATTTCTCTCCTGAGTGAATCCGTTCGTGTTTTATAAGATAACTATTCTGGGCAAAACTTTTTCCACATTGTGAACAGTTATACGGTTTCTCTCCTGTGTGAATCCGTTCGTGCCGTCTGAGATTATTTGGAGAGGCAAAACTCCTCCCACACTGTGCACAGAAAAACGGTTTCTCTCCTGTGTGAATCCTTTTGTGTTTTGTAAGCAAACTCCGGCGGGCAAAACTCTTCCCACATTGTGAACAGCAATACGGTTTCTCTCCTGTGTGAACCAGTTTGTGTTTTGTAAGAGTACTCTGGCGGGCAAAACTCTTCCCACATTGTGAACAGTTATATGGTTTCTCTCCTGTGTGAATCCGTTTGTGTTGTCTGAGATTATTTGGACGGGTAAAACTCTTCCCACATAGTGAGCACCAATATGTTTTTTCTCTAATGTGAATGCACTGGTTGTCTTGAATATTATTCTGCATAGCAAATCTTTTCAAACTCAGTGAGCAATGAAATTTTTTCTTGTCCATTTCTATAGTACTTCCTCTGCAATGTTTTTTTAGCATGAAGAGAACCAGATGACATTTCAGTCCGTAACAGGGCAATAAACAAAATCAACATTACACCTGCATTACATGAAATCAGTATCTTAAAGTGTATTTTTCATAAATTCATCGGTTCTGGCCTCTTACAATTACTTTTCCTGAGTAGTAGACTAATATTAAAAAAATAAAGTGATAAATTGTATATACTGAGACATTAACCCTTGTTTTCTGTATAAAGAATTAGGTACTTTGGGTCAGCTAAACAGTTTATTCATAAAATTTTTTGGGAAAAAAAAAATAGACAAGTCAATAACCATAATTGACACAGATATTGTATGAATTTTAAAGTCCTTAACATTGAATCACGGTTTATTTGCTTTATTATGTTTCTCATATTATTTTATACAACTCAAACTTTCAACAACTTTTAATGTTTATAACTGCATCAAATATAGTAACAATTTTGAGTTTGTCTTGTTATTTATTTGTTGCATGGTTTTATTTAGAATGACTAGTTTTAATATAAATTTCTTTGGCAATGTGAAATACCCAGTAGCAACTGAAATGATCATAAGCTTAAAACAACAGAAACAAGAACACACAAAGCTCCATCAAAGAATGGAACTCCAAGAGAAACAATTAAATGAACAGCAGGAACATTATTACAGAGAGCTGCAATCGTCCAAGTAATAAACAGCAGGGGAACTAAGACGTGTACACAGTCAAGTCCAGTCTAGCACATGAAGCGAACAAACCAGATTAGTTTTGGAACAAGATAATGTCGTTTGCTTCATTCTGATATTAAGAAAATAATAATAATAATAATAATAATAGACTATAATCACAGCCAAACACAGTGGAGGATGTGATGTTTCAGGGCTATATGATATACAAGTAGAATAGAAATCCAACTTATGATTTTGAAAGCAGTACAATGCAAAGAGTCCAGTAATCTGCCAGGAACAAATATGCCACGAGAAATGGGCTAAGGCTACACACGTGAGAATAAAGAAAATGGTCTCAGACCACACAAAGATTTTGGAGGGGCTAATTAAGGCGAACGGTTGATAGACTGTTTGCAGAATTCTTAGGCAAGTTGTATTTTTGAGGATTCATTTTATTACAGTCAATCCAAAATATTAATAAACCTCAAACCTGAATATTTAAGAAAGTAAAAGTGAGATTTGGGCACAAGTAGTGGGAAACTATTTATGTGCAGAATTTTTATGCAACTAAATGAAAAACAAAAATATTCTCATCTCCCTAGTTAATTTTTATCTGTTAAAGTGAGTAACAAACAAACTAGAAATTTACAAATCAACATTACTGACATTTGAAAAAATAAAAATCAGTGACCAATTTAGCCATTCTTCTTTTCATAAGCCATCCATTCATGAAGTCAAGTTTCTTGAGGTCATGAGGTCAGTTTCTTGATCTGTTGATCTGTTTGTGCCATAGCAACCACAGCCTCCCAGACAATGTTCAGCATAGTATACTGTTTTCCTTCACCCCACATTTTCCATTTAAGAAAAGCCCACAAGTTCTCTATAGGGTTCAGATCAGGGGAGGAAGGTGTCCATGCCATTATTCTTTTACTTTTAAGGCCCTTACTGGCTAACTACGCAGTGGTGTACTTCGATGCATGCGATGGGGCATTGTTCTGCATAAATATTACGGTCTTCATTAAAGATGCAGGCTATTTCCTGCACAACTTCTTAAAGAAAGTGTCTTCTAAAAATGGCAGTAGCTTTAGAAGTTGATTTTGAGACCATCTTCAACCTGAAAACATGCAACTAGCTCATTTTAAAGAATGCCAGCCCACAACACGCCACCTCCACTGACCTAGACACGTGCCCATCCATCTGGTCCGTCAAGAGTCACTCTCATTTCAGCAATCCATACAACCGTTAAAAAATCTGTCTTTAGATATTTCTTGGCAGTCTTGATGTTTCAACTTGTTCTGTGGTGTTTGGGTTTCAGGATTCCTTACCTTGGAAAGGTCTCTGAGCACTGAACACCTTGTACTTCTAGGCTCCGCAGGTAGGATGCAGTTCTGGAATATGACAACACTGGAGGATGATGGGTTCCTGATAGTTTCATGTTTTATTCTTCTCAAATCTTTAGCCACACCCTCCTATACTATACAAATACACATCACCTGATGTGCTTAAATCCAATAAGCATTCAAGTTTAAAGCGCTTGGGGTTGAAAATTATGCAAGTCATGATTTTGTCAAAATACTCACTTGCCTGATAATTGTGCACAAAGTATATAAATGTCCAAATTGTACGTTTAAAAATGATTTAATAAACAGAGATCTGGATAACATCATTTTGACGCTTACACTTAATTGTTGATTGAAATTAATTTAAATTCTTTTAAATCTATTTTAATGCATCAGTACTCAGTATTTAATTCATATTGTATTCTATTTATATTGCACCTATATTAATCAGATAAAATACATTTATAACAACACAGAATGAGATATGATATAATTAGCATGCTAGGTCAGGGGAAATGGACATTTTGTTTGATCTTCACCACCAACTTATTTTAATAAAAAAAGAATAATAAAAATCATGCTTTTTATCTTTATTAATATCTAAAACTCCAACATTTAAGCTACAACAAATTTTTAGTTCTTTGAAAGACGAAATTTAAATTGAATGAATAACAGCAATGTTATCCCTTTTTAGTGTACATATTATTATCCTCTTGTTCTTCCTACTTCCCCTTGCTTCTGTCCATTTTCTCTATTTGCACTGCATTACCAAGACAAATTCATTGTGTGTGTAACTATACTTCTCAAAGAACCTGATTTTTTAAAAAAAAATGTCAAGAAAGAAAGATTACCAAGCTGAGGTGAGATGGGGCCTTTAAATATTACAGGGATTGGACAATGAAACATCTGGTTTTGCACCACAATAATTCATTAGAATGATGTAGGGCCTCCTTTTGTGGCCAATACAGCATCAATTCGTCTTGGGAATGACAGATACAGGTCCTGCACTGTGGCCAGAGGGATTTTAAGCCATTCTTCTTGCAGAATAGTGGCCAGATCACTATGTGATGCTGGTGGAGGAAAACGATTCCTGACTCGCTCCTCCAAAACACCCCAAAGTGGTTCAATAATATTTAGATCTGGTGACTGTGCAGGCCATGGGAGATGTTCAACTTCATTTTCATGTTCATCAAACCACTCTGTCACCAGTCTTGCTGTATGTATTGGTGCATCATCATCCTGATACACAGCACCGCCTTCAGGATACAATGTTTGAACCATTGGGTGCACATGGTCTTCCAGAATGGTTCGGTAGTCCTCGGCAGTGACGCGCCCATCTAGCACAATTATTGGGCCTAGGGAATGCCATGATACTGCAGCCCAAACCATCACTGATACACCCCCATGCTTCACTCTGGGCATGCAACAGTCTGGGTGGTACGCTTCTTTGGGGCTTCTCCACACCTCCACACTCCCGGATGTGGGAAAGACATTGAAGGTGGACTCATCAGAGAACAATACATGTTTCACATTGTCCACAGCCCAATATTTTTGCATCTGGCACCATTGAAACCGATGTTTGGCATTGGCACAAGTGACAGGATTGACTATAGCAGTCCGGCCAGGTAGATTGACCCGGTGGAGCTCCCGACGAACAGTTTTGGTGGAAACAGGAGAGTTGAGGTGCACATTTAATTCTGCAGTGAGTTGGGCAGCTGTGGTTTTATGTTTTTTGGATACAATCCTGGTTAGCACCCGGACATCCATTTCAGACAGCTTCCTCCTGCGTCCACAGTTACTCCTGTTGGATGTGGTTCGTCCTTCTTGGTGGTATGCTGACATTACCCTGGATACAGTGGCTCTTGATACATCACAAAGACTTGCTGTCTTGGTCACAGATGCACCAGCGAGACGTGCACCAACAATCTGTCCTCTTTTGAACTCTGATATGTCACCCATAATGCTGTGTGCATTGCAATATTTTAAGCAAAATATTACTCTGCTAATTAAACATTCACACTCTGCTCTTACTGGTGGAATGTGCAATCAATGAAGATTGGCCACCAGGCTGGTCAAATCTAGCCATGAAACCTCCAACTCTAAATTGTCCAGTGTTTCAGTTTCATTGTTCACAGCAATCTTCTCTCCAAGTATGTCAACTTCAGAATCTGTATAAATAAAAGAAGTTTCATTAGTACATTGGTCAGAACTTGCTCTATCAATTACATCTTCATGTTTCACACATTGGTGCACTCAAAAACAGTAATGAAACTTTGGCAGCAGTTTGGTATTTGCCTGAAGTTAAACCTGTGCCATAAATGAAATCAAAATGTTCAGTAGAAGTGAAGTTATAAGCAGTTATGTGCCGAATTAAAAACCACAAGAAAATCCAAACTGAATACTTCTGAAGTAATAACTGAATTTTAACAGGCTAAAGTTATTTTAAGACAAAACTTGATCTTTATCTATTCTACTATTTCGATTTCTCATCTGGGATTCACTCTCTGGTTACCGAACAGGAAGTATCTGACGACGAAAGAAGTACAGCTTAGCGGAAATAAGGCGCAAGATACTCAATCTTACAACTAGAACTACAGAACATGGATTACATTCTGAAAATGTAATAAAGACTACCCCTGCTACCCCTGATAAAGTAATGAGCATTTGACATGCATTCAAAAGTATACATTGCATAAGTTAAGTTGCATTAACTGGCATAAAAATGTATAAAATACACACACACACACACACACACACACACACACACACACATTATATACACACACACACAAACACACACACTCACCTAAAGGATAAGGAACACCTGTTTAATTTCTTATTAATGCAATTATCTAATCAACCAATCAAATGGGAGTTGCTTCAATGCATTTAGGGGTGTGGTCCTGGTCAAGACAATCTCCTGAACTCCAAACTGAATGTCAGAATGGGAAAGAAAGGTGATTTAAGCAATTTTGAGCTTGGCATGGTTGTTGGTGCCAGACGGGCCGGTCTGAGTATTTCACAATCTGCTCAGTTACTGGGATTTTCATGCACAACCATTTCTAGGGTTTACAAAGAATGGTGTGAAAAGGGAAAAATGGGAGGTGGTGTAGTAATGGTGTGGGAGATCTTTTCTTGGCACACTTTAGGCCCCTTAGTGCCAATTGGGCATCGTTTAAATGCCACGGGCTACCTGAGCACTGTTTCTGACCATGTCCATTTCTTTATGACCACCATGTACCCATCCTCTGATGGCTACTTCCAGCAGGATAATGCATAAAGCTCGAATCATTTCAACCCAACCCAATAGAGCATCTTTGGGATGTGGTGGAACGGGAGCTTCATGCCCTGGATGTGCATCCCACAAATCTTCATCAACTGCAAGATGCTATCCTATCCATATGGGCCAACGGTTCTAAAGAATGCTTTCAGCACCTTGTTGAATCATCTTGTTGAATTGAGGCAGTTTTGAAGGCAAAAGGGGGTCAAACACATATTAGTATGGTGTTCCTAATAATCCTTTAGGTGAGTGTATATTAAACTCTACATTTTTTACTTTTTTTTTGCAACAGGTAAAAAATTCTGACTGGTAGGAAAAAATGATAGAACTTCCCATAATAATAAACACAACCCTCATGCATTTAATCATGTTTTCCAGTTGTCAGTGTTGTGTCAAAGTTAGTTCCCCTATTGAGATGCATTTTTCTTAGCCCTGCCCATGTGACAACATCGCAGGGAGCGTGCATTCAGAGAAAACCTCATCCACGATAGGTTGCGCGGGTACCACTGAGCTTCTATGGATTCTAAAATCATTAGATTTTACAATTTTAACATTAGATTTTACACATTGTTATAATTTTTTAATCCCTGAAATGGAAGAGACTTGAGATTTTCATGCGGCTTTACTATTCGTAAAACATTGTTGTATTGTTTTTGTTTTAGTTTTGTGCTGCTTTGTTTTTTTTTATCACTCTATACACAACCCATGATCTATTTTATGCTATTTTACAAATGCAATCATTTTCTTTGATATTTTTTGATAGACAATTCAAATTTAAAATTTTATTTAAAAAAATCGATCACTTCCTGATTCCTTTTATACTCAGTTT
This sequence comes from Clarias batrachus, assembly GCA_003987875.1. Lineage (NCBI taxonomy): Eukaryota > Metazoa > Chordata > Actinopteri > Siluriformes > Clariidae > Clarias > Clarias batrachus. Next base: position 24,456 of record QMIH01002527.1, on the reverse strand, counting down.
AGGTTAATTCAGATAAATGTGATGTTGTAACCTAGTGAGTTATTATCATACACATAAAATGGTAATTATTCTGCCTTATTATTATCATTATAAACAATTCAGTAGAACCAAATTGCCAGCTGTGGACACATCTGAAAAGCTGAGGAGAAATGTACGTGATACCAACTCGATTACAAAATCACAACTATCTAAATAAACCCAACCTATAGTATAAAAAGTAATCAGGACTGGTAAGTGGTCCATTTTTAATAATATAAAAAATGTAAACACTGTGTCAAAAAGTATAAAAGAAAATGATTCCATTTGTAAAATAGCATGAAATAAATCATGGGTTGTGTATAGAATGAATGATAAAAAAAAAGCATCGCAAAACGTACGTAAGTTATGTACAGGAAACAGAAATGAGTAGTTACCTTTGAATATTTTAATCCAAATCGTTCGTTCTTATGTCACTTGACCCCCATAAAACCTATGCAGTGCAAGAGATTAAAAAAAAAAATTACAGCTCGGACTAGAAGATATGATGGTGAGCTGCTCATTCTGTTTAGAATAATATGTCCTTAGCTGCATTGTAATATTTTTACTGGAAGTATAGCCAAAATGTGTGTATCTACAAGTGTTTACTGAAGCGACCGTTTATTGAAAATGTAACAATTAATTTAATTTAAGTTTTGTCTTAATTTAATTTTATTTCTGAACAAAACAATGAAATGAACTAAATTCTCAAAAAAGAATTCGTTCATATTGATGAACGAGATTCAAAGAACCGAGTCTCTAAAATGATTCAAACTTCCCATCACTATGCAGCGCTCCTTGCGCTATTGTCGCGTGGGCGGGACTAAGACAAACGGGTCTCGATAGGAGAATCATCTCCGAAAATCCCTTCCGCTTCCCGTAACTTAATGCCTACTGATTATTTTCATTCTCCTTAAAAAAAAAAAAAAGAACACGCGCGCGCACACACACACACACACACACAAAACTGCATTTCCCTGACATGTGGTAGGATTTTCTAATAAAGTAGGGGGGGATCTGATAAGGTAGAATAAATCGTTAGAACACCGTACTTACGGCCCACAGCTCGCTGACTCGAAGGTGAGATATGGGTGTAAATGAAGCTGTGATATACACGCGAGGCTTCTAGTGTGTAGTTTCACGTCCGGATTTGAGATGAGGGAATCCGGATTCATCCAGGAAAACCACGTACATGGTCAGACTCAAAATCGCGGTCATTGATTCATCTGATTCCTGTCACGCTTGTAGCGCATAGTTATTTTATGGTGACTGGTGCATTACCACCACCTGCTGGACTGGAGGGTGGAGCATCAGATTGGCATAAACCAAAACAAACATAAAAAAGTACTAAACAAAGCAACAACAACAAAAAACTTGAATTAATATAACATAAATAAAATAAAGTTCATTAATTTAAATTCTATCTATTAGGCCAGTTTCATTTAGATAATTAAACATTTCTATATATTTTCCAGTTCATCCCTAGTAAGTTTTCTGTTGTCATTTCTACTTCATTCTCTTGCATGGTTTCTTTGAGTTCCTGTCTTTGTTGTATCTTTTACAGTTTGTTAAAATGTATTACTGTATCTATTTGTCCACAGAATTTGCATTCTCCAGTTGGGTGTTTGCTCATCAGTGTTGGGGGATGTCACGTTTTAAAATAACTAATTACATTTCTGTGAATGAGTATGTGACTGAGGGTATGTGACTGAGGGTGTGTGTGTGCCCTGCGATGGATTGTACCCTGCCTCATGCCCTAAGCCTGCTGGGATAGGCTCCAAGCCCCCGTGACCCTGAATACAAGATAAAGCGGTATAGACGATGAGTGAGTGAGGAATTACATTACAAAATTACTGTCATTAAAAAGTAATCAGTTACATTACAGCATTGGTTAGAGTACTTTTCTCCTGCAGAAAATGAAAACTCCATTGTGATCCCTCATGCATAATGTTTTAGTCAAGACCTTTATAATTATTCTACCATCATCACTCAGTGAAGATTGGCCCATAACCTGTTAACTACTAACACCCCATCTCACCTACGCAGTTTTGTGGAGTGGCTGCAAATACGGTTCAACTATTTATGAGTTTTTGTGCCATCATTAGGCTTCTATCTTTCCGCTCGTTAGTTCACGCGGAAAGTCGCAGACATTGTAGAACTTCGGATTCTCAAGAAGTTCCCAGACAAACGCTTTTAACACATCAGAACTTGCCAAGTAAACAGAATACAGACACAACTACTGAAATAATGCAAGGAAAAAGGCTTTAGCTCAGAATTTGTTGTTGTCAGGAGTGTTGATTATGTAATCAGTAGGGCTGCATTACGGTTCAACTTAATCTGTCCCAATAAATATGGTCTGCAGTGAAGAACATGACACTGAGAATAAATCCAAAACTCTTGCAACAAAAATAACTAGGCTAGCAGCGCCACTGAACATGATGTTTGTTAGGGATGAAGGTGGTCACATAGGCAATGTAGCACATATACATACAACATGATCACCTATTTTTCATAGTTTTTATTTCTTTCTACGACCAAAATGTATAATAATATGAGCATTTGGTGAGTTCGACATTTTTGTGACATCATTCCTGTCTTCCAGTAGATGTAAAAATTTACGCTTTTTAAAAGTAATAACTTTGATTCTAAATGATGACTGGAAATCCAAATACACAGTTTGATCTCTGAAGCCTCCCCATCAACAAACCAGCAGGACTTTGTATAAATAGTTTTTTTAAATTAATTAATTAATTTTATTTTATTTTATTATCGGTCATTGACCAGTGCTGTGCGGAGTTTTAAGGGTTTAAGCAAAAACAAACAAACAAGAAAAAATTGAATATAAATAAAATAGGATGCCATTTTAGGATTTTCCAGGTAGATTATTTTATTCTCATTTAATAGAACATTTTTGGCCTCCTCCAAATATCCAATATACATGGCACAGTGACTTATCAAAAAGAACTTATCCTGAGAGAGAAAGAAAACTTAACCTCTTCTTGGTAACATGGAAGAGTACATACACATACATACACATGCTTACATATGTTAAGCATGAGCATAATGTATATAAGACTTCAGGGATAAGTACAATACAATATTTATGAATATATCAGAACAGCGGATGTCTTTAGAGGACATAAATCTATGGTGTCAGATTATACTCTGAAACAAACATATAACAACAACAAGGATGAAACAAAAAATATCATTAATAAATCACTAGAAGGTTATTTGGGTAATGTTCATGTCCATGTTTTTTGCAAACACTACTTTATGCAAAATGTTGAAATAGTTAAAGCACTTGGATCAATTTCATATAAACCAGCATCATATAGTCATGTGGACAAATAAAGGCTCATCATGTCTGTTGTTGCTCCATATTAAATTAGGCATACGTTCAAAAAATGTTATTATAAGAGATTAATAACTGAACAAATATTTTCTATTTATTAAACAATTTTTACACCAACTCTTAACTATAATTGAACGTGTTATCCAAAACCACATATCTACATAAAGTGTAACTAGAGTAGCTAATCATATAAGACCCCTCTAATTCAGTTATGTGCCATGTGTTACTACTGCACATTAGGCAGAGGAATGCCTTTACCATCACATGTTAAAATTAACAGATTAATATATACAGTATATATACACATGCAGTCGCATGTGAAAGTTTGGGCATGCTGGTCAAAATTTCGGTTAATGTGAACAGTTAAGCAAGTGGAAAATGAAATGATCTCCAAAAGGCAGAAAGTTTAATGCTGCAGTATTTTATGCAATATCAATGTATTGTTTTTGTTTTTCTACAATGTTAAAGTGAAAAGGGGAAAGCAGCACACTGCTAAAGAATGGGAACCCCAGGAGACTTGAGTTCTCATAACTTTGACCAAGGTATCAGACCTTAATTAGGCTGTTAGACTCATGGCTTATTCTCAGTCATCTTTAGGAAAGGCCAGGTGATGCAAATTTCAAGGCTTTCTAAATGCCCAGTCTCCTCTAAACCTGTTCCAACAATCAGCAGCCATGGGTTCCTCTAAGCAGTTGCCTAGCACTCTGAAAATGACAATCATGTAGCCTTCTGCTGCTTTTTTGATGCCCAAAAGAAGATGGCAATGTGATTTCAGGTACTGATTTCTTAAATTCGGAATGTAATTAAGAAATGGCAATTATCAGAAACAATGGCGGTCAAGATAAGGTCTGGAAAGGCAAAAAAAGAAGTCAGAGAGGGCTGCTCGCAGGATTACTAAAAAAGCAAGTTAGTACCCGTGTGACTGCAAAAGACGTCCAGGAAGATTGAGTTGACACTGGATTTGTGGTACACTGTTCAACTATTCAGCAACACCTTCACAAATATGGCCTTCATGGAAGAGTCATCAGAAGAAAACTTCTGCATCATCGCCACAAAATTCATTGTGGGAAGTTAAAAAGAGGATGGCTCCTACGAATGGGTAATGATCCTAAACACACCTCAAAATACACAATATACTACCTCAAGAGGCACAAGCTGAAGGTTTCCCATGGCCCTCACAGTCTAATGACCTAAATATCATTGAAAATATGTGGACAGACCTCAGAAGAGCAGTGCGTGCAAGACATCCCAGGAATCTCACAGAACTGGAAAAGAAGAATAGGCGACAATCCCTCAAACAAGTACTGGAGGACTGTCTACCTGTCTACAAAAAGGGTTTAAAAGTTGTGATACATACCAAGAGAAGTGGAATTTATCCTGTGTATATGTGTGTGTATGTGTGTGAGCTGGTGGCATTTAAATTGACTACTTACAGCAAAACTAACACATGGACAGCAGAAATAAAGCTTCTCTACTATTTGAAAGTTCATTTGAGATGTATGCTCATATTAAAACTCTCCTCACAGTTTAAACAGTTATGTCGCTGCTTTGCGACATCATATAGTAACAATGTCAATTATCTAAAGTGCTATACAAATAAAATTTAACTGAATAAAACTCTTCCAAATTGTGAGCAGTAATATAGCTTCTCTTATGTGTGAATGTGCTGGGCTATTTTTAAGGACCTAATTCTGATAAAGATCTCACTATGAACAGGAATGCAACAGGAATGAGCCTTCAAATCTGAATGAAAGAGCAGGTGTTCTATACAACCTCTCTTATACTGGAAAGAGTAATATGGCATTTTTCTTTGTGAAGGACCTCATGATTTTTTAAGCTGCTTTCATGTTTGAAGCTCTTCCCACAGTGTGAGCAGAAATGCCTTTCTCCTTTGTGAATGTGCTCATGTTTTTTGAGTGAAGAGCCATCCCTAAAACCCCTCTCACACTGTGAGCATTGATACGGTTTTTGTCCTGTGTGAATCCGTTTGTGTTTTATGAGACTACTCTGCTGGGAAAAACTCATCTCACATTCAGAACAGTAATATGGTTTCTCTCCTGTGTGAATCCGTTCGTGTTTTGTGAGACTACTGTTCAAGGCAAAACTCTTCCCACACTGTGAACAGTAATACGGTTTCTCTCCTGTGTGAATCCGTTCGTGTTGTGTGAGATTACGCTTCTGGGCAAAATTCTTCCCACATTGTGAACAGTAATACGGTTTCCCCCCTGTGTGAATCCGTTTGTGTTCTGTGAAATTACTCTTGTGGGCAAAACTGTTTCCACATTGTGAACAGTGATATGGTCTCTCTCCTGTGTGAATCCGTTTGTGTTCTGCGAGATTACACTGGCGGGAAAAACTCTTCCCACATTGTGAACAGTAATACGGTTTCTCTCCTGTGTGAATCCGTTTGTGTTCTGCAAGATTATTCTTACGAGAAAAGCTCTTCCCACACTGTGAACAGTAATATGGTTTCTCTCCTGTGTGAATCCGTTTGTGTACTGTAAATGTACTCTGGTGGCAAAAACTCTTCCCACATTCTGAACAGTAATACGGTTTCTCTCCTGTGTGAATCCGTTTGTGTTCTGTGAGAGTATGCTTTTGGGTAAAACTCTTCCCACATAGTAAGCAGCAATATATTTTTTCTCTAATGTGAATGCGCTGGTGATCTTCAATATTATTCTGCATAGCAAAAGTTTTTCCACTCAGTGAGCAGTGAATTTTTTTCTTGTGCATTTCTGTATTACTTCCTCTGCAATGTTTTTTAGCGTGAAGAGACTCAGATGATGACATTTCAGTCTGTAACAGAACAGTAAACAAAATTAACATTACACATGCATTACCTGAATTCAGTTTATTTTAAAGTCATTGGAATTAAAATAATCAGCTGGGATGGATAGCCGGTTGTACTTGTCGTAAATACATCAGTTCTGACCTCTTACAATTATTTTTCCTGAGTACTAGACTAATATCAAAACTAAAATGATAAATTGTATTGAGCCATTAACCCTTGTTTTCTGTACAAGGAATTGGTTACTTTGGGTCAGCTAAACACTTCATTCATAAATTCTGGGGAAAAAATTGACAAGTCAATAACCATAATAGACACAGATCCAAATTTCTCAACTTTTAATCTAAATTCATTTGCTTAATAGTGTTTCTCATATTATTTTATATAACTCATCAAACTTTTAAAGGTTATAACTGCTTTAAATATAGTAACAGTTTTTAGCTTATGTCTAATTATTTCTTTATTGCATGGTTTTATTTAGAATGACAGGTTTAATATAACTTTCTTTGGCAACATGTAATAACTTTTCTCACCTATCATGTGTTTTACATAAGTAAATAATTTTTTAAAAAATCATTTAAAAATTCCAGTAGCAATTGTAAAAAACATAAGCTTAAAACAAGATAAACAAGAACACCCTAAGGCTCCATCAAAGAGTGGAAGATTAAAAAAATTAAAGGAACAGCAAGAACCTTGCTACAGAGAGCTGCAATCGTCCAAGTAATAAACAGCAGGGGAACTAAAAGGGGGGGGGCAGCAACTGATGAATAATGAAGAAAATGGTGAATGTTAGATTTTCCATGGCTCACAGTTTCAAGAGTTACATGGCATAGAAATATAACTTATGTTTTTCAAAGCAGTACAATTCAAAGAGTCAAGTAATCTGCCAGGAACAATTATGTCACAAGAAATGGGCTAAAGCTACACACGTGAGAATAATGAAAAGGATCTCAGACTACGCAAAGATTAATTAAGGCAAACAGTTGACATACAAATGATTTTCCCATTTAAAAAGTATTTAATAAACAGATATTTGAATCATATCATTTTGACACTTACACATTTGCACACATATTCTATTCTATTCATATTGCACCAATATTAACATGTAAAATACATTTATAACACAGAATGAGATATAATAGAATTAGCATGCTAGGTTAGGGAACATGAGAATTTATTTTTTTATCTTCACCATCAACTTATTTTATTAATAATAATAGTAATAATAATAAAAACATACTGTACTTTTAATCAATATCTAAAACTCTAACTGATTTTCAGTTCTTTAAAAGACAAAATTGAAATTGAATGAATAACAACAATTTTATCCCTTTTTAATGTAGATGTAGTTATAATTATGTACTTCTCAAAGAACCTGATCTGAAGAAAAAATATTAAGAAAGAAAGATTACCAAGCTGAAATGAGATGGGGCCTTTAAATCCCAGTTAGTTCACTCTTCTCTCCAAGTGTGTCAACTTCAGAATCTGTATAAATAAAACATAAGTTTTATCTGTTTATTGGTCAGAACTTGCTCTTTCAATTATATATTCATGTTTAACACATTGGAGGACCCAGGGGTCTCAGAGATTTTTCTGTCCAGCCAGAATTTGTTACACCATCACGCAAAACTGGTGGGACTGAATGTAATGAAACCTTGGCAGTAGTTTTTAAGTGAAATCAAAATATTTAATAAAAGTGATATTATGAACAGTTATGTGCCAGATTTAATAATCTACTTAAAATAAAGCTTCTAATAAGACTCTTGATCAATGTAAACAAACACCTGCACCAAGAGATTAATTAGAAAATCCAAACTGAATACTTTGATGTAATATCAGTGAATTTTCTACTGTTTCAATTTCTCATCTGTGATTCACTCTCCAATTACCAAACAGGAGTGTATTTGGCTGATGATAAAAGAAGTACAATTTAGCGGAAACAAGGCGTAAGATATCTAACCTTACAGTTTAAACTACATGAATTACATTCTGAGAATATAATAAACACTGTGTCAGAAAATGCTACCCCTGATAAAGTGATGAGTATTAACATCCATTCAATGAAGGAAATTTTAATTTTAAAATTAACTGGCATAAATATATATAAATTATACCGTATGTAGTATATATAAATTAAATATAAATTAAATTCTACATTCTTTTTTTTTGGCAACAGGTAGCAAATTCTGACTGGTAGGAAAAAAATATAGAACTCTACATCCCATAAATATAAACACAACCCTTGCACGTTTAATATTTTTTTCCAGTTGCTGGAGTTGCATCGAAGTTGGTTTCCCCTATCCGTATGCGTTTTCTTTGCCGCATCCCTGTGAGTCAGTTGTAGGCTGTGAACATGTCAGTAGTACTATTTTGACAGCTGTGGACACATCTATATGTAGGAAATTTTATCTGATAGTGTGAACTCCATCAGGATGTGTTTCTGCTGCTGTAAAGGACATATTTAGAATGATAAAACATCACTGAAGCAGCTGATTCACTTTTGCTGTGTAAACAAGTGAGGAGTAATGGAACTTCTACTACTTACTTAGAACATGGACATATGAATATACTGTAGTTTTAGAATGAGAGAGCTGCAGTAACAGTCTGATACATTAGTGAAGTTTCTTACATAAAAAGCAGAGTGGAAACAATATCTGACAGTGACAATGCTGCTCATCTGGATGTGTTTCCCTTGCTATAATGAACATAATTAGAAGGATAAAACTCAGCTAATTCACCTGTGGTGTGGGAACAAATCAGTAGCAACAGTCTGATATGTGTGAGACCCTCTTTACTTAGAAAATATAATAAGGTAAACAGTATCTGACAGTGACAATGCACAGACTTTTCCTGTGGTCGGGGAAACAAGTCACCAGTAACACTGGCGACATTTTGTCTGATTATCTTCTCAAACATGTCTTTTCAGTAAGGTGAAGCAAAACCATACTGGCAGAATCGAGACCTCTCAGATACAGTCTCAAGACATTAATAATAATAAAAATAATAATAATAATAATAATAATAAAAGAATTTACATTTTATTGATTCGTGATTTGTCAAATTACTAGGGTTATCATCTATCAGAATAAACCCAACTACATATGAAAGGAATCAGCAGTGGTAGTGGTCCATTTTTAAAAAAAAAAAAATTTTAATCATAAAATCATGGGTAGTCTATACCAGTGATAAAAAAAAAACAATAGAACGCATCTTATGCTGAGTTTTGTGTTCAAGGTGCGTGAAATTCGCCATCTTTTCCATTTCAGGGATTAAAAAATGCTAACAATATTATTTTTGGCCTTTACCGCGCTCCGTTCTCAGTGGTACGCGCATAACCCCTCGTGGGCGAGCCTTCTCCTGAACGCGGACCCCGTGCGCCGTTTTCACGTGGTTGAGGCCAAGAAAACGCACCCCGATGGGGAACCAACTTCGACACAATACCGCATTTATTTTAAACCCTGATAGTCCTTCCACTCACCGCAACTCCAAGCCTACTAATTATGTTACTTTTTCTTAAAAACAACAAAAAAAGAATTTATATGGGGGTGAGTTTCTAATAAATTAGGAAAACCCGATTATAACTATCATTTTGCGCGACGGTAGTAAAATCTGATAAAGTAGGATAAATTGTAAGAACACCGTACTTACGTCCCACAGCGTGCTGACTCTGTGTAGGTCAGATAGGGGTGTAAATGAAGCTGTGATATACAAACGAGGCTTCTACTGTGTAGTTTCACGTCCGGATTAGAGATGAGCGAATACGGATTAATCCAAGTTACACTACTTGTGTTATTATTAAATAAATACAAATAGAAAATTGCACCATTCAGGTGTTCTCAGAAGTTGTTAGCTAGTAACGATTAGCAGAGTGAGTTGTTTAGAAAACTTCCTGCATGGTCAGAATCCAGCGTCGGATCTGAGGGACTCGATGTGTTCAAGGATTCGGTGGATTCCAAGGATTCATTGAGCGCCCCTAGTGGAGGATCATTGTAATAGCAGGCAGAATCCGTATCACTATGAGCCAACTAAGTGCAGCTATTTCACTTTTCCAGGATTGTGTGATTGGAAATAGTGCTCTATAATCTGCTTTAATAATTATTTAAACAGCCTCTGGCATTTGTATCATATGAACCATGTTTCCAACCCCACAACACCAAAATGGGAATATTAAGTGTGTGATGCTTTAGTTCAGTGGATACAGCGACTACATAATAGGCATGAAAACCCAAGGTTGAATCCTGGCTTTACTATCTTTTTTTTTTTTTTAAATCGAACCGAACTAAATAGCCTGTTTAACACATGAAAAATAAATATTTCAGACACAAATATTACTCAACCAGAATTGGACTTCTACTGTTGCGGCACCCGGTGGCGGCGGCGGCGTGGGGTTTTTGTTGTGTCGTGTTTGCGTCATCTTATACTTTGTGTTCTTTTAATTTGTAGTAGATTTATTAACTTAAATAATTTAAACTTGGTGCTTTTGCATTTTTGTGATAAGAATGAAATGCAGTAGGTTGTTATGATCATTATAATTGTCTTTAATAAATAATGAAAAAAAATGGACATTTCTGCATTCCAGTAGCACACAGTGGGCTACTGCCGTTTTAGTCAAAGCGCACATGCGCTGATTTGAACTTGAATAAATAAACAGACAGGATCAGCCATTAGTTTCCATTAACTTGTTTGTGGTGTAATTAATAAGTCTTCTTTCCAAAAAGCTTATTGCCAAATAAATGTTTGCTATTAAATTTATGTTAAAAATAAAAACCGGACAAATGTCAGACTCTCATCTCCTCACACGCCGGTGTTATGCGCTAAAATGCCCCCCTGCCACAGATTGCCCCCCCTATTTAATCTCCGTCGAATATTATATTAGACCAGAAATTTCTAGGTTTATGATTTAGAAATTAMAAATTAGACCAAATGGATTTGATTATAAAATAAGCATTATAAAAAAATTACATGTTGTATAGGGAAAAAATATTGCTTATTTAATAATAAAAATAATTTCGTACAATTTTTCATCATAAATATTTATTTAGTGCAAGCATTATTATAATTGTTATATCATATTTGATAACAATAAACCTATGAATTTATGTTGTAATATAATATATGATAGAGATTATGTAGGGGGGGTGCAATCTGTGGCAGGGGGGCATTTTAGCGCATAACACCGGAGCCCCGCCCCCGCACTTAGCGCTTCATTCAAAATCAAGTTTTATATGAATGACTATTCACATGTAAGTAAGAGCTGATTGCTGTGTTGTTTGGGGAGAGTAACGTGCTGATTCCTGCCCATGTCCAACAGAACCTTTCCCTGAGAACATGGTTCGTTCCATAAATTCTCATGAAGCACTTCAGGCTTCAACTAACAGTAATTATCATATGCTTTTTTGCTGTGCAACATTGAATAATTATTTGACCACTTAATAATTATTACATACAGACACACATACCAACACAAAATAAAAGAGGCTTTAGAGAATAACTATTAGTTCAGTTGTGATCAAGTTACTCTCCATGTTAAAACAAGAAGCAGCGCATGTGTCCCACATGATACTCGATGATATTAAATCAAGACATGCTCGTTTACCACGGCAAATTTTATCGCAATTTTTTGCTCATCTTGTGGAACGCTCACAGATATTAATGTATGGGAATCAGAAATGCTTTTTTTGGACTGACTTAATAATAAAGTCATAAAATAAAAATGTATAACAAAGTTAAAAAAGCAGGGTGCCTAAGACAGTAGCAGTTAGAGCAACACAAAAATAGCTAAATAACATAATATTACTGCCACGATTTGGCATAAAATAACAAAACTCAAGAAGACAATAAGAATAGTGTGTGTGTGTCTGGTGAATGGGGAGGACTAAAAAAACTCAGGAAGTTTGAATGTCCAGCATTATAAATTCTTCATGAAACATAAATACTTCTGAATAAAGATTACATAATAAATAATCTTCATCTTCCTTTTCTGGCCCAGCATGGTCTAGTGGGGTTCTGATTTGTAAACTACATTGAAAATCAAAAATCTGTTTAAAACTCTGACTCACCTTTTCATGCGATTCCATTCTGTTACATTTGATTCACTGTCACAACTTATAATTTCCCAAAAATCGCTGTATATACAGTAAGAGTGAACAAACATGAATGTTCCCTTTGTGCTTTGTTGAAGCCTTTTGAAATGGTTGTCTCAAATCAAATCAATAGCATTAAAGTATGCACAGATGGATCTTGCATTGAGCATATGCGCAGTCAAGTCAAGCTCCTGAGCTGCCAGTGATCCGGACTCACATGCCCCTCTGGATGGGTCTGAATCCTGGTGCCCCGCTTCTGGTTGGAGAACTCTGCACATGGAAGCCCATGTCGTCTCCTTGGGATGTGTGGTGACTGGGGACAGTTCCACTTTACCATGAAGTTTAGTCTGGTTCTTTTCAAGGTTTCTTCCTATTGCCCTCTCAGGAAGTTTATTTTTGCCACCATCTTGCTCATCAGGAACATTTTGATAATTTTGATTCATACACATTTCCGTAATTTTCTTTTGATTTTGTAAAGCTGCTTTGCGATAATGACCACTGTTAAAATTGCTATATAAATAAGATTAAATTGATTTGATCAGTGTCCAGCTGGCAGAGGGGCACTTTGCTGGTGAGTGTTGGCAGCGACGAAAGTGGTCCGTCTGGGCAGTGGCTCCTGTCGGCCCTTCGATGCAGCTTTCAAAGACATGGTCAGTCTGCCCCGCCAGCCATCCATTAGCACAGTCTTAGGGGGTCTTAGCGGCGAATGTGAAATGAGCACAAACAGGTCAAGCAGCTCAAGCTGGTGCAACCACAGCATAATGTGTTTAGGCAGGTATAATAAGCAGCTTTGTCCTGCATCCTCCAACGCAGCACTCAAGTAGTGGCATTTAGTGCTTCCACCCTTGAAGTTCTCGCCTGTCAATCAGCGTTGCTCAGTCCACTCAACTTTGTGAAGTTGGCAGCGTTCAGTCCGATCGCCCTATATGACACAAGCTCTAACTGGTGAATGGCAGCACTCAGTCCACCTACCTTTATGAAACGAGGTCGAACAGCTGAAATGGTGGCACTCTGTCTACCCGCCTTTATAAAACAAGCTCAAACAGGTGAAATGGCATTATTGCATGCTCAGGCTAGCATAATGACAGCATAACGTGCACAGGCTGGTGCGACAATAGCATAGTGCGTTCACCTTAGAAGTCTCAGTGGGCGGGGGCGCTATTACATATTATATTTATAACTAAATTAATCCAAATCAATGAATTTACGGTGGTGTTTAAATGCATTGAAAGTTACCAGGTTCTCCAGCTGCAAACTATTCCAAATTTTTGGAACAGAAAACACAAAGGATTTCGTTTCTATCTCATGCCATATGTAAGAGACAAACAGAAAGAGAGTGTCATGAAATCTGTGATTATATTTACAAGATCAGAATTAAAAATGTTCACTCTCTCGAAAATGTTCACTCATGTCCACCAAGTGGTTGTTCCCTTTACTTTATTTTTCCTTTTAATTGACCATCTGACTTTCAGTCATCTTGGGGTTAATTTCAGTTTACAAGTTTTATTGTCATGTGATGTCCCCAATGAATGGCACCAAAAAATTAAATTAGAACAACAAAATATAATATAATAAAAGAAAAAAAATAGGAATGAAAAAAAATAGATAAGGTATTAAACAGTTTTAAAGGCAGAATAAAAAAAATATTAAAATATATAAGGTAAACAGTCCACAGAGTGTGCAAATTCCGCAATGTATGGGGAAAAAAAAGCAATATGTTTGAGTAAGTCTGCCATTAGTGTGCAAAGCTGCAATGGTGGGATATATACATATATACGTATAGAAAGACATCTGAAGCATTTCTTCTATCCCTTTCTGTAGTTCACATTGTTGTCTGTGGAACTCCTGCCAGATTGTTGAAAAGCAAAGTCAGATTTACTCAGCTACTCTGTAGCTCATTTCTAAAATACCAAAACACATATTTTATTTATTTGTCTTGGTCCTGTGCCATATACTTGATCAGGTACCTGCTTCCGTTTGATTACTGTGTACTGCTGTTTCTTTGCATTCCCAGCTTACAAATTAAGGTTGTTAACAAAATATGACTTTATGCAGGGCTGTTGAAGAACTCTTCTGTGTTTTTCCTAAGATGGAGTGCACAAGAGATTCTGACTAATCAGGGTACAGCTTTCACAGATATAACACACACTATGCTACCTGTATGAGGTACTGGGCACCAAATTGATTTGTGCCTCCTAAGCTTGTTCATGATGAGACATGGAATTAGGACAAATGACTTAAGCTCATGTTGATGTCAGTATAAGAGGTCCTGGCATGACTCAGTAGAGTTTTCCTTATTTGAATTGTTATATCGGTGCAAACCACAAAGCAATTAATTTGTCATGGGCTCTAATATATACATTGAACACCAAAGGCTCACACTAGGCATTGTCCATGTTTTTATTGTCCAAGTAAATAATCCATCTCTTGCTTCATTGCTTTTTCCTTCAGTGGATTTGCTGTATATGGATGCTGCCTAATTGGCATGTAATTACATACACCAGTGTCATGCTCTATTTGAACAAGATGGGACAGCAGATATGGGAACCAGAATAAAAATAGAATATGGAACCTTTGAATTAGTGCCATGGTGTCCCTGAAAAGGGGCAAGGGAAATTGACAAGTTCTCTGGCAAATGCTTAACACATTAGAATTAGCCAAATTAACAAAACATGCGCAATTTCTACCCAAATGGAAAGCTACCTCTGGGTAATATTCAGAATATGTAACTTTACCCTCTGTACACAGAGCAATTACTGTAACAACAAGAAAAAAAGGCTTCGACTCAGGAGAGGAGGTGTGTGCATGATACTTCTTAAGCTAGTTTACATTGTGGACACAAGTTTTATTTTTACAATCAGGACTATGTAATTACTAAGACTGCATTTCTGTTCAACTTAATATGTTCCATAAATCTGGCATTGAATAGTCTGGAACTCCTGCAAAAAGTGAACAGGCAAGTCTCCATATTAAATTTGTTTTTTTAAAATAAATTCTTAACTATTAGTACACATGCTACCCAAAACCACCTAACTTGTGAATATACTGATGATTTCTGTGATCACATCCAACAGAACATCCAACAGAACCTTGAGCCAGACTGTGAGCAGTGAAATGGACATCCTGTGTGTATGTAAGTTGATGGCATTTAAGTTGACTATACTTAAAAAAAAATAATAAAAAAAACTTACACAAGGTCAGCAAAAATAAGGCTTCTCATTTAATTCGAGATTACTGCTCATATTAAAACTCTCCTCACAGTGTAAACAAGTGTTTTTCCAATGTGAATGAACTGGTATATTTTGTAAGCACTAACATGGCTTCTTTTATTTATCGGCGAGACGGTGTCCTATACAACCCTTCCCATACTGCAAAGAGTGATATGGCATTTTCCTGTGTACAGGACCTCATAATTTTTTAAGCTGCTTTTTATGCTTGAAGCTCTTCCCACAGTGTGAGCAGAAATGTCGTTCGCTTTGTGAATGTGCTCATGTTTTTTTTAAAGAATAATTATTTTTCACACCCTGAGCATTAGTACAGTTTCTCTCTTGTGTGAATCCGTTTGTGTTCTGTGAGATTACTCCTCCGGGCAAAACTCTTCCCACATTGTGAACAGTAATACGGCTTCTCTCCTGTGTGAATCCGTTTGTGTTCTGTAAGACTACTCTGGTGGGCGAAACTTTTCCCACATTGTAAACAGTAATACGGTTTCTCTCCTGTGTGAATCCGTTTGTGTCTTGTGAGAGTATTCTTCCACACAAAACTCTTCCCACATTGTGAACAGTAATATGGTTTTTTTCCAGTGTGAATCTGTTCATGTTTTGTGAGTTTTCTCTGATCAGCAAAACTCTTCCCACACTGTGAACAGCAATATGGTCTCTCTCCTGTGTGAATCCGTTTGTGTTCAGCGAGAGTACTCCTCTGGGCAAAACTATTCCCACATTGAGAACAGTGATACGGTTTCTCTCCTGTGTGAATCCGTTTGTGTTCTGTGAGAGTACGCTTCTGGGCAAAACTATTCCCACATTGTGAACAGTTATACGGTTTCTCTCCTGTGTGAATCCGTTCGTGTTTCATGAGACTACTCTGTTGGGAAAATCTCATCTCACAATGTGAACAGTAATACGGTTTCTCCCCTGTGTGAATCCGTTCGTGTATTGTGAGAGTACTCTGCTGGGCAAAACTCTTCCCACACTGTGAACAGTAATACGGTTTCTCTCCTGTGTG
>QMIH01002526.1:47161-62455 GCA_003987875.1 Clarias batrachus | reverse complement strand
GACCCAATATGTCAGTGCAAGTCACTAACCTCCTAAGACTTTTTTCCAAACCCTAATGGACCCATGATGTCCTTAGACTCAATATGTCAGTTCAAGTCCCTAACCCTAACCCTAACCCTAAGCTGTTCTCTGAGGACTCATGACTGCAGTAGCTCGATAGTTCAGGACTGGAGTTCCCTACAGTCTACCTGAGCCTCCAATTTCCAACTGGACTCCATATGAACTTAAACACGTCCCCAGTTATACTGAACTTCCAGCCTCCTATCTCAAAGTATGAGTGCAGATCAATCCCTGCTCTCCATTATCACCCAGATGAGGATGGCTCCCCTGTTGAGTCTGGTACCTCTCAAGGTTTCTTCCTATTACCATCTCAGGGAGTTTTTCCCTCAGCACCGTCACCCTCAGCTTGTTCATCAGGGACCATCTGATCATTCTGATTCACACACATTCACATTTCATACACATTTCAATAATTTTGATTGGGTAAAGCTGCTTTGCGCTAATGGCAACTGTTAAAAGCGCTATACAAATAAAGTTGACTTGAACTGAATAAAACAAGTTAGTGTAAAATAGCATAAGTGGCCTCTTGGTAGAATTTAGGAAAACAATTGCATTTAAAAATCATCAATAGGGGTCTGTGTGTAAAAAATCTATATAATATTTGAGTTTCACTTTTTAAATTGGATTAAATACACTTTTTGATGATATTCCTATTAATTTAGATGCACCTGTATATATGGGGGGGAACCCCCTTCCCCATATTCAAATATGCATAAACACTTATAATATATCTTTATACATCTTATACTCTTTACCCCATACATGCTTGTGGGAAGCCTGTAGCCTTTCCCAGGAAATGTTGGGCACAAGCCAGGGTACACCCTAAAATACAACATTTAAATGAATAGAAATTTTCACTGCTTTAACAGGCAATGACACACATCATGAGCAAATGTAATCATAAACTTAACAAATAGCCATTATTATTATTATTATTATTATTATTATTATTATTGACATTTATGGTATACTGTGTGTGTGTGGTGTGTCTGAGTGGTGTTTTGCCATACCCGACCAGTGCAGATTAAACTCTTGTTAATTTTAAATTTATGATTGCCTTTAGTGGTTGACTGGGTACCGATTACTTCAACCAGGACATGGTTGAATAAACATTTTTTTGGGAAAACAGGCCTACTGTTGAGTGCTATTGCTATCAGTGGTAGAAGTATTATCATCATTTGTGAAAAACTTTTTATTGTCATACAGGCCTGAAGGAAAAAAACAAAGGAACTTGCCTGAAAAAAAGGTACTTGCTCCCAGAAAAACTGACATGACTATGCTGCCATCTTGTGGTGATGCTGCTGATTGATATAGTCGCATAAAAAGTAATCTGGATTTAATTTCATAATAATTGTGAGTAGGCTAAGATCAGATGCTGAAATGTGGTAAAAAATACAAAGTTATTTTAAGGCATCATGTCAGCAGCAGATTCAGTGATAAACTCCAGTTGCCTGAATGACATTCAGCTTACAAACTTGTCCACCAGAGACCACAATTCATATCACTCACCTTCTCCCACTTTCGTAATGCGCACCTGTTCCTAATTTCACCTGCACCTATATAAASAGTCATATAGCACTGTTTGCTGTGTGACCTTCCAGGACTTTGTTTATCTTGTGTAAATAGTTCTTTATTTAAAACTGGTTAAAAGGAATATCTTCCTTGCTCTATGTTTCGCATTGTTTGTTTAAATGTAATAGTTTAGAATTTAGCAGCTTCTTTGTTTAATTCTGGTTAATCGACCATGAGATTAGTAAGCTAGTAATTAGTGTAGCCACCACAGGAACCAGAATTCTGTTTCTTAGTTTGCTTCTCTTTATTTCAATTGTTTTCATGTAAATACATTACAGAGTCAGATGATTAAAGGAGCTGAAATTGACATTTTCTGTATCAGTCAAATTAAAACAGTGAAATTAAAAAGGAAAAGTTCTGTTAGGAATTATTAACTCTCACTAAAATTACTGGTGTAGCTAATACACAGGAAAACACAGCCTTATAATTTAGTGAGGAGTGTGATGTTGGCTAAACATGTGGTTGCATGGGCAGGGTGTATTATGATGAATACAGGATCTGTGAATAGAATTGTGTTGTAGAGATTTTTACAGTAGACATTGTGTCAAAGCAGCTTTACAGACATCACCAGAGTTTTAAAGCCCAGTGAGTAAAACTTGAAACACAGCAGACCTCCTGCAGATGGTGCTCAGGAGGAAGCAGGAGAGACTCAGCAGTGGGAAAAATCCTGCACATTACACACACATTTAAACATCACACATCAGCTCTACTACATTAAGAATGGGATAAGAATTATAAAATACTACAGATTTTAAACATTTTATTTCAATTAATAAGATTTTATTTTATTTCTATTTACAGAAATAGATAAACATTTTGAGTAAATAAAGTTTAGGATGTATGATTACATGTAGACTTACTGAATGGATCACATGTAACATATGTATATATGCAAATTACATGTTAGCTACATTATTGTCTTATCTGAAAAATAAAATTAATAAATAAAAGACCCCAAGCAGCTAAGCTGAGAAAATTAGATTCTACAAGAAAACACTTTTTTATTATTCAGATCTTTATATTACTCTAAAGAAGAAAAGATTTATTTTCTCGCTCAATCATGAACATACCATAATATATCAAATGGGTTCAGGTTAAAATATAATTATTTCCAGTTAGCATAAAATTAAGCCCAGTACTGTACACAGAAAAATGTCGCATTTTTCTGTATAGCGATCCATGATATCAGTTTAATTTCATCAGTTAAAGACTTTTTTTTCATCTGGCTACTGTACATTTAAAAGTTATGTTTAACATAATTTTACTTTATTTTTTGATGGATATTTCCATTTATAATTGAGTATCAAACTGATACATTATCTACAATTTCACCTAAGTATTACCACTCCTGTCCAGAGCGAACAGATTATTCACAGTAAAATAGCCACTTTTATTTTGAGACAACAATTAATTATTAAATCTCTTCTTTTTCTGTCATGTTAGTTTCCTTTCTCCTTGTGAAAAACCTGTCCATCAGATTGCACTCTCCATTTGACTGTAATGTTTTCTGCCATCCCATGATCCTGTAGCTCCTGTTTAATCTGAAATGCAGGACTATTATTATTCAGTAGTACATTATAGGATCACCTTGTGAAATCTGTAAAAATACTACAAAAACTGAACATCGCAGTCAGATTCCACCTGCTCCAGAATGGCCGCCTTTATTGCAGGATCATTCACATCCTGATGGGATTGCATCTTCACACTGAAGATTTGTAGTTTTTCTGTGATTGCTGTATGTAGAAAAGTAAGAACACATACACAAAGAAATATGAACACACAAACTTATATTCTAAAATCAGTTTACATATATCTACATACAATGCTCAATTAAAACTTTAACTTACATGAGTAACAGAAGAATGGCATTATGACTGAGCACTGTGCATCACCAGCCAGACTGTTATTCACATAACCACAGTTTTCATTCCCCAGGGCATTATCAGGTTTTCCAGGCATCCAGCTGATGGTAGAGAAATTCATTTGGTCTACCCACTTCCAGGTGTCTCTGAACAGACCAAACCAAGTCCAGCCATTTACGATTCCCACTAAAATTGAGTCTTCTGTTGCATTTCTAGAACTGGCCAGATCCGTATGATATGTTCTACAGTAACTCTGAGCGTCATACCATGTCATAGGGTTTGAGTTCCGAATGTACATCTGATTTCCAGTTTTACTTTCTGTGAAAGTAAATAAAACCTGATTACCAGGTGTTGATTATAAGTTGCAATGTGGTTGTCAGATGTTTCCTAATGTGTATGATCGTCATACCAACCCTCTCTCATACTCAGTACCCAGAATGGACCCAGTTGCTTAATCAAGCAAAGTGAGGAAAGTGATGTTTGTTCTTAACCTGAGTGTAAATCTGTTGTCAGGATTGCAGTTACAAATGCTCTAAAACATCAACTATCCAGGTAACATTACCAGCTTTTGTGATAAGAATGCCAGAAATGGTGCAGACAGATTGAAGTGTGATGTTCATCCACTAGGAACAAATCTGAAACCAATGAGTGTCACGTACACCTGGACAATTCCTCACCAGTGCACTAGATGGCACACCTTTTCACTTAAGCTTTTCACTTAATTGTTTCACATGTGTTTTTAGTTTGCTTATTAGTCACCATATTTATGATGAGCAGAAAGTTGTTTTCTTAAAGAGATTTGTTCTCAGTTATTTTGTTTGTTTTTACTTATTATTATTATCATTATTATTATAGTGGACTGAGTGCTATTTTGTTTTGCTTATTTTTATTAAAGTTTTACACAGTTTTGCATCTCCGACCCAGTAGCAAAATAGCAGCAAAATATAATCCATGGCAGTCAAATCAGTTGTGTTTTTTTTTCTTTTTTTGTCTTTTTCATGAAGATCCCTGCAACTGTATAACTATTAAACATTCTCTTATTCCTCATCTAAGCAGGACAACCAGAGACTCTGGAAAACAACTCTAGAGTTTTTCATCCGTCTTCACAATTAGGGTGCTGTGTATTATAACATGGGTTATGTTGGTCTTAAAGGTTTTGGGTCACTGCCTCCCTTTTGGGTTGTCTGATCATACTTGAATTTAATTTGTTTGTTTCTGATTGCTCTGATTATGATATGGTATCATATCAATTTTAGGGGACAGTTACTGACAACACCTTGTCAGTATTTTTAGGAAAAACTTCTCTACAAAGGAAAATAAAAACTACTACTTACCATCAAAGCAGAAAAAGGGCAAAGTCTGTGTGCATATCACATCAAACCAGCCATAATTTCCTCTTACAGCGCATGCTTTTTTTACACCCTTAATGTCAGGCAATCCTGTATACCACGCTGTGTAACTTCCCAGTGGCACATTTCCCATCGACCAGCGCCAGCTGTTGACGTCATTGTACATTCCAATCCAAGCACTGGAACTGAACTTTTGTCTCTGTCTTTCATACTGAAGGTGGACCATGTTGTCATTGCTTTCGATGATAGCCAGGTCAGTGTGTTTGGCTTTGCAGTAAGCCTGAGCATCGTTCCAGTTCATGCCCTGCTGGACCAGATAATACTTACGAGGAACAGACAGGACGACTCCTGTGCCTGTGCGAACCAAAAATATTGATGATATGAATCAGGGGAAGTCATCAACACAGACTCGCATACAAAAACACATACACAGACACACACACGTAGACTTCTCTTACCTGTGAGAAACAGCAGTATGAACACACTCTGCTCCATCACTGATCTGATCTGAACTCACTAATAAATAAGAAATAATATTAACAATAATGACTCCAGTAAAACTCATAGACGTAAGTACTGTTGAATGATCTAGTTTATTGAGCTATAAAAAATCAAATAATAATACTGTGGAACCTCGGATTGTGAGTAACTCAGTTTGTGAGTGTTCCACAAGACGAGCAAAGATTTTAAATAAATTTTGACTTAAAACGAACAAGTCTTGGTTTACGAGTACCGAGTATCATGTATCACACTTGCACTTCTTGTTTTGGCGCCAAGCATCACATGATCACAACTGAACCAACGTTTTTTCTCTCTCTTGCGGTGTGAAATTATGGGTAATCATCTCCCCGGCTGAGTCTTAGTGCTCGTCCCTTACTGGTATAATCAACATCCATGCACACGTGTAAAACCTCTTTTAATTTGTGTTTGTATGTGTGTGTACAGTGCGCGTGTACTGTTTACTATAACACACATGTGCGCTCATGTAAGAAAAATCAAGTGTTACACCCCTCCTCCTCTCGCCTTCACACGCACATACACACACACATACTCTCTGACGGAGACAGCAGTGATTCTGTTAGTCTGTGCTCACTTAGTGTCATTAAAGAGATTTTTTGTTCACTTTTCTGATAAAACATTGTTTCCGTTGTGTGTGTGTGTGTGTGTGTGTGTGTGTGTGTGTGAAACTCAAATAAGAGAGGAGGAAGTGTTACTGTGTAAGACGAGAAGAGGGAGATCAGAGGGACTCATTCCTCCTCTCCTTTTAACTTAGCTTCACACACACACACACACACACACACACACAGCTCCTGCTTGTCAACAGCCATCTCTTTTGTCTTTTTGACGTTCAGAGCCAGGTTGTTGTCTTTACACCAGTCCGTTAGCCTCTGCACTTCCTCTCTGTACGCCGACTCGTCGTTCTTGCTGATGAGACCCACCACGGTCGTGTCATCAGCAAACTTGATGATATGATTGGAGCTGTGTGTCGCTACACAATCATGAGTCAGCAGTGTGAACAGCAGGGGCCTGAGCACGCAGCCCTGGGGGGCCCCAGTACTCAGTGTGGTGGTGCTGGAGGTGTAGCTCCCGATCCGCACTGCTTGAGGTCTTTCGGTCAGAAAGTCCAGGATCCAGTTACAGAGGAAGGTGTTCAGGCCCAACAAGCTCAGCTTCCCGATCAGGTGTTGGGGGATGATTGTGTTGAATGCTGAACTGAAGTCTATGTACAGCATTCTGGCGTAAGTGTCTTTCTTTTCAAGATGTGACAGTGCCAGGTGAAGTGTGGTGGAGATGGCGTCGTCCATTGAACGGTTTGGGCGATACGCGAACTGCAGGGGGTCCATTGAAGGGGGCAGCAGGGTCTTGATGTGTCTCATGACAAGCCGCTCGAAGCACTTCATGATGATGGGTGTGAGTGCAACAGGGCGGTAGTCATTGAGACAGGACACAGAAGACTTCTTCGGCACGGGGACGATGGTGGTAGACTTGAAACATGTGGGAACGACGGCGCTGCTCAGAGAGATGTTGAAGATGTCGGTGAGAACATCTGCCAGCTGTTCTGCACATTCTCTGAGCACTCTGCCTGTGATGTTGTCTGGTCCAGCAGCTTTGCGTGGGTTGACTCTGCGTAGAGTTTTCCTCACATCAGCCATGGTGAGACACAGCACCTGGTCGTTCGGCGGAGGGATAGTCTTCCTCGGCGTCACGTCGTTCTGCATGTCGAACTGTGCATAGAAGTTATTCAGCGCATCTGGAAGGGAGCCGTCACTGTCACAGGAAGGTGATGAAGTCCTGTAGTTGGTGATGGCTTGTATACCCTGCCACATGCGCCGTGTGTCACCGCTGTCCCTGAAGTGATTGTGGATTCTCTGGGCGTGTGCGCGCTTCGCCTCTCTGATGGCCCGGGACAGTTTGGCCCTTGCTGTTCTTAGGGCCGCCTTATCCCCCACTTTGAAGGCAGAGTCTCTGGTTTTCAGTAGTGCACGCACCTCCGCAGTAATCCATGGTTTCTGGTTGGGTCGTGAGATGATGTTCTTGGAGACAGTGACGTCATCGGTGCACTTGTTGATGTAGCTGGTCACTGATGACGTGTACTCCTCCAAGTCAGTGTAGTCGCCGTAAGTTGCAGCCTCCCTAAACATGTTCCAGTCAGTGTTCTCGAAACAGTCCTGAAGAGCAGAGATGGCTCCTGCTGGCCAGGTTTTCACCTGCTTCAGAACCGGTTTTGAACGCCTGACGAGTGGTCTGTATGCTGGAATTAGCATAACAGAGATGTGGTCTGAGTAGCCGAGGTGGGGGCGGGGCTCTGCCCGATATGCGGCGGGGATGTTTGTGTAAACAAGATCCAGCATGTTTTCCCCTCTCGTTGCAAAGTCCACATACTGATGGAATTTAGGAAGCACTGACTTGAGATTTGCATGGTTGAAATCTCYAGCAACAATAAACAGTCCGTCCGGGTGTGTGTTCTGCAGATTACTGATCTTAGCATACAGTTCCCATAGCGCTTCCTTAGCATTAGCGCTAGGTGGAATGTACACTCCGATAATGAAAACAGTGGTGAATTCCCGCGGTAAATAAAAAGGTCTAGATCTAACACAATCTCACAATCTCCACCAGCGATGAGCAAAAGCTAGAAACTAGCACCGAGTTCTTACACCATTTCGTGTTGATGTAGACACACAAGCCGCCACCGCGAGTYTTACCGCACAGAGCTGCGTTTCTGTCGGCGCGAAACGAGGCTAGTCCGTCTAGCTGAATGCCGGTGTCTGGAACTCTGTCGCTGAGCCATGTCTCCGTGAAAACAAAGACAAGGCTCAGCCCCTAACCTCCCGCTGTGTAGCTTGTTGCAGTCGGATGTAGTCCAGTTTATTTTCCAGGGAGCAGACGTTAGATAAGATGATGGACGGAAGAGCCGGCCGGCTAGGATTTGTTTTTAGCCTAGCACAGACTCCTGCCCGCTTGCCGCGCTTCCGCTTCCTCGCGCACCGCTTACGATGTCCCCTCCTCCGGCCACCGGCATCAGGCAACGCCGAGGACTGGAGGCCTGGTTCCCGAAGCAAGCCGAGGTCGCGTAGCTTCTCCCRCAGCTCATCTTGAATGAAATATGCCGGTTTATTGAGTTGCARAAGTKTCTGGCRGTGGTAAGTATGAGCACCGTTTGTGCCGGTGTCCATAAACTTTGCAAAATAAAAACGCTACGACACGACATAAACAATGTAGCACCATTTTGGCTCCGGATTGGCCGCTGCGTGCTACTGCCGCGCCACCATCTTGGATTCAGATAATTTAATTTTTAAAAAAAATGAATTAACAAATATTGTAAGTGGAGCCTTTAGCAGAGGCTATTAGAATACATCCTGGAATTTAAGGCTATAAAACCCAAAGTACTGATAATAAATTAGCTTTATACGCAGATGATATTATTTTATTTATTTCGGAGCCCAAAAGTAGCATTCCAAGTATCCTTAATTTGATCAATCACTATGGTACATTTGCAGGATACAAAATCAACTGGGACAAGAGTGTGTTGATGCCAGTCACAATCAAAGATTCTTCTTGGCTTCAGCATTTGCCCTTTAAGATTGCTTCAGAGCAATTCACATATTTGGGAATTGAGGTAACAAAAAAGTTTTCTATTTCAGTTCAAGCTAATTTTCAACCCCTTTTGTCTAAACTTAAATCTATGATCAGTTTCTGGAGAACACTTCCAATTTCTCTTGTGGGTAGGGTAAACGCAATTAAGATTATATTTCTCCCACAATTTTTATATCTAGTACAGAATATTCCTGTATTTTTGCCTAAATGCTTTTTCAAAAAAACTGGACTCTCTCCTAGTTCCCTTTGTCTGGAACTATAAAGCTCATAGAATTTCTCAACAACACCTATGTAAATCCAAAATACAGGGAGGGCTTGCTCTACCCAATTTTCTTTACTATTATTGGGCTGCAAACCTGAGGGCCTTGACTTCATGGATAGCCTTTGCTCCAGTGGGGGAGAATTGGTTGACGTTTGAACAGGAGGAATGTCCCCAATATTCTATTAACTCAATACTGTTGTCACCTAAAAGTATAGTTAGTTCATTTTACAATCATAACCCTGTTATTCATAATTCTGTTCGTATTTGGAAACAGTTAACGAATCATCTCAAACTCAACCAAATGTCATTTTTGCTCTCTATTTCAGCTAACCCATCTTTTCGCCCATCAATGTTAGATAATGCATTTGAGTTTTGGAAAAATGTAGGGTTACGAAAGGTAGGAGATTTATATATAAATGGAAAATTGTCTTCTTTTCAGCAGTTGTGTGAGAAATACCGTATTCCTTCTAGTCACTTTTTTAGGTACCTTCAAATAAGAGATTATGTGAAGTCTAACATTTCTAATTATGTCACAGCTACACCTAATTATCTGGATACAGTTCTAGAAAGATGTCTTAGCGAGGGTAGTACCATTTTCTTTGCTCTACAAGTGTTTAGAACAGGCAAAGAATCCATCTATGGAAAGTATTAAATCTGCTTGGGAAGAAGAACTTACAGTGAAAATTCCTTGTGAAATTTAGGAACAAAGTCTTGAACTGATTCATAAATGTTCCATTAATGCAAGACACTGTTTCATTCAGTTTAAGGTGCTTCATAGGCTTCATTATTCCAAGTGTAAATTGAATAAAATATTTCCAGAAGTGTCACCATTGTGTGACAAATGCCAATTTTTAGATGCTAACCTGTCTTATTCCTATGTCTTGTGTCCCAAATTACAGATGTTCTGGAACAAAATATTTCTTTTTTTTTTTTCAGATACATTGAACATTTCTATTGTACCAGATCCTATATAAATTATATTTGGAGTTTCTAAAGAATTTATCAAACTTACATGGGTACAACAACAGTTTGTTTCATATGGGTTGATCTCTGCCAAAAAACGTATTCTCTTATTTTGGAAGAAAAAAGAAGTTCCAACTTTTAAGTTATGGGTGACAGAGCTGACGGGTAACCTACATCTTGAAAGAATTAGGTATACCCTAATAGAAAAGATTTGAAAAAATCTGGTCCCCCTTTTATTTCTTTTATTTCTTTTTTACACACTTGTGATTAATGTTTACTATGCCTTCAGTACCTACTTTTACCATGGGATAGCACTTATGGGTTATTTTGTTGGGTGGGGGGAAATTTATTTATTTGTTCTTGTTGATCTTGTGAAGATTTACTTAAAGAAAACATATTTACATGTGAATGTTTATTTACATCTCAAACAATAAAAATATTTAAACGAACAAATATTGTAAGTAAACAACAGTAGCACAAGTTTAGAAAAAAAATATTTAGACTCTAAATAGATGCCAAATAATTTTTTAAGGTGTGCCAGCTGGCACTATTCTTATATTGCTCTTTGTCAGGGTAAATTGTTCAGTGACAACCCCGTAAAATCCCATGTACTGTAAATAGGTAGTCTGAGAATTTACTTACCATAAGCTTTGTTGTATTGATTTTACACAACCTATGATTTCATCTATGCTATTTTACAAATGGAATATTTATGTTACACTCTTAAAACTGCTGGGTTAAATGTTAAAGTGCTGGGTTATTTTATCTGTTTATTATTATTTAGTAGATTGCCTGTTAGAAATAGCCCAAGTGAAATTAATCTGCTGTTATAACTACTGCAGAGATAGTTAATCAGCGGTAATTTTCACTACTACTACTAATGATAATAATACTGAATGGAGAAAGCGCAGTCAAAGAAGAATCATCATTGAGAAGAAAGTGAAGAATAAATACATATCCACATAGCATACAAATACATATACATAGCGCTGGTGGAGGAATTACACCGGATTTTCATAACAACACAGCCGCCATTACAGAGCGTATCCACCGGCGCTTCCAGCACTTCTTCGATGTCCCCGGTTCCCAGTCCGCGACCAGCGCCCTTCTCTGGATTTTCAGGGAATTGCAAGGGTTTTCCCCTGCAGTGGTCTCTTACCTTCGCTATGCAACCCACATGTTATTCTAATGACAAAGCAAAGATCGCCTATATAATTTCACTTTTATGTGGACAGGCTTTGCAGTGGWCGGAGTCAATCTGGTCAGAGGCTGGACCACTAACGGTCTCTTATGAACTCTTCATTTCACATTTCAGGGAGGTGTTTGAGCATACAGACAGTGAAGGATCAGCAGGAGAACAGCTATATTACCTTACACAAGATAATATTTCAATTCAAGACTATGCATTACGTTTCCGGCCCTCGCAGCGACCAGCAGGTGGAATGAGCAAGCCCTCATCACCACCTACCGTCAGGGGTTGGAGTCCAATCTGTGGCTTATGCTGGCAACCCACGATGACTCCATCGGTCTCTTGCAGTTTATCCAACTCTCTATAGGATGTGCTGCACATCTCGCCTCCTGCCGCACTGACCCAAGGAATCCTGCAGCGCTTCTTTTCGGGCATCCGAGGAATCCAGGATCCTGCGATCCAGACGAGGAACCAATGCAGCTGGACAGGGGTAGAATTTCACCCTCTGAACAACAAAGAAGGCCTGTCTGTGCCTATACTGTGGCAGCGCAGGGCACCTTAGGCTGGGGTGCCCCATCCCCTTGTCAAGAGGTGAGTGCTCTGTCTACTCATGTCAAAAGGTTACAACCCCTCACCACAAATGTAATTCTTACTGCCTCTTGCCTTACAGTTTCAGTGCCCGCTCTCCTCGACTCTGGGTCAGCCGGAAACTTCATCTCCGGAGAGCAGTGCCGACGGCTCAAGATCAAAACCACCCAGACGGAAAAACTCTTCCAGGTACAATCCATAAC
The DNA here is from genome assembly GCA_003987875.1 of Clarias batrachus. Lineage (NCBI taxonomy): Eukaryota > Metazoa > Chordata > Actinopteri > Siluriformes > Clariidae > Clarias > Clarias batrachus. The sequence continues at coordinate 50,312 of QMIH01002526.1, read as the reverse complement.
TGGAAAACCCCTGTCAAGGAAGTCAGTACATCTTTATGTGGGCCCTGTTACATTACAAATCGGACTATGTCATCAAGAGGAGATCACACTTTTGGTGTTGGAGGAATCACCCTCGGACGTTGTCTTGGGGCACCCATGGCTGATGAAGCATGATCCTATCCTCTTGTGGGCCACAGGGGAAATTCTTAAGTGGGGAAGCACCTGCTTCAAAAATTGTTTTCCCCAGCTACCACTAAAACCAAATGTTCTCTGCAATCCACATCAATCGAGAGGCCAGTGGATAAACAGTCTGTGGAAGTTCCCCACCAATACTCCTCATTCGCAGATGTCTTCTGTCCAAAAAGAACCACACAGTTGCCACCACATCGGCAATGTGACTGTGCGGTTGACCTTCTCCCCGGAGAACCACTACTTCACGGACGCATATATCCACTTTCACTCCCTGAAAGACGGGCCATGGAGGAGTACATAACTGAGACTCTCCAACAAGGTTATATCCGACCGTCCACTTCCCCAGCGGCATCAAGCTTTTTCTTCGTGGCCAAGAGGGAAGGCGTCTTCAGCCCTGCATCGATTTTCGCACCCTCAACAAAGCCCCTGTGAAATTTAGGTATCCATTACCCCTAGTACCAGCAGCCTTAGAGTGTCTGCGGGAGGCCATGTTCTTCACCAAACTGGACCTTCGGAGCACCTACAATCTAATCCGCATCAGGAAGGGTGATGAGAGGAAGACGGCATTTGTCACACCTACAGGGCACTACGAATACCTGGTTATGCCCTACAGCCTTGTTACCGCCCCAGCCGTCTTCCAGAACTTCATGCACGAGACCCTCCGGGATTTCCTTCATCAATTTGTCATTGTTTATATTGACGATATTCTTATCTATTCCAAGTCTGAGTCCAAACACCGTCAACAAGTCATGAGGGTGCTTCAACGTCTACGCCAGTTTCAACTCTTTATCAAAGCTGAAAAAAGCTCTTTCCACCGAACTTCCGTCAAGTTTCTGGGATACATCATTGACTATAACAGAGTGAGGATGGACGAGCAGAAGGTATTCACCATTTCCTCCTGGTCAGAACCTACCACCATTAAGGAGCTGCAGCACTTTCTAGGGTTTGCCAACTTTTATCAGAGGTTCATTGTAAATTACAGAATCACAGCCAGCCCATTGACCTTCCTACTCCGTGATAAACCCAGATCATTGAAGTGGTCTTTATTGAAGAAATACCAAGATCCTGTTTTTTTTTTCACAGAGCCTGGCCCAGAAGAGGAAGCACCCCCTCCTCCAATCATCGTGCATGAAGGCACCACTTATCAGGTCCAGGACATCCTGAATTCCCGCCACCGCGGGGGTCGCCTGGAGTACCCAGTGGATTGGGAGGGTTACGGCCTGGAGGAAAGATCCTGGATGCCTCGGGACGACGTTCTAGACCCCAATCTACTAGAGGAGTTCCACAACTCGCATCCAGACCATCCAGCCCCCAGGGGACAAGGTAGGCCTCCACGACGGCAGAGGGGTCGACCCTCAGGAGCGGGTCGTGGAGGAGGGGATAATGTCACAGTCGGGCCAGGCTCCAACACCACCAGCCAAACACAGCACCCTTTATCACCGGAGTACTAATCAGAATCACCTGAAGTTAATAAACACATGCCCATAAAAGCATACACCGCGCTGCACTCAGTGTCCGGGCTCGTTTTAACGAAAGTGGACCGAATCTCCGAGATCACTCGTAAGAAGTATATGTCTACTGCATTACTTGCTTGTATTCTCTGTTTCCTACAAGTTATCCAAGTCAGGCTTCCTTCAGCTTCATCCCCGCTGCTCCGTGGTGTGTGCTTTCCATCATGTCCAAGAATCGCCGACACAATCTTTTCGCCAGTCATCAACTTCCTTTGTTTCCGGAAAAGTAACATTTTGAATAAAGAACTGCCATAGATTGTAGAGTTAGAGGAGTGCATCCAGACAGGATTAACGAGTCTGAGAGCAGCATTATTTCTGTAGGGGAAGTCTGGCTGCCTGAGGCGGAGATAGTCAGTTCAACCCCTTTTTTATTGGCCCAGTTATATATGACAATGTGGGACAAATTTAATTTGTATTCTTAGGCAGCACTGGTGTTCAAATTTGACTTAATTGTTTTACTATTAGTCGCACATTAAATGGTATAACAACATTAGACTATTACAACATATTATAATTATAATAGTAATAGACATAAAAATAATAAATACTAAACTCATAATAAAGTATTTATTTTAAGGGACTTCAACTTAACACTAAGTAGTCAGATGTTCACAGCTCATGGAAAATGTTTTTTTCTAATAACAAGTCTAAGCATGTCACGTTTCTGGGTTGTGCGAGGCATAAATGCAGGGATTCCAGATGGTAACGGAAAACGATATATTTTATTTAAACATAAACACAAAACAGGGAAATTAAATAAACAAATATACTTTAATTATAAAACGAAACCAAAACACGAATAAAGACACGAGACATCCACCTTCAACTTAATGTAACAAATGCAAGACAAAATCTAGAACTCAAACACACCTTTTATAATGAAACTAATACTCGACTCGGATCAGGTGCGCGCCCACGTGACCTGACCCAGTTGCAAACCGGGAAATGAAGTATAAAACTGAAACTAAAAAGAACTACACAAAAATTGTCTTAGGGCGCTTTGGCGCCCTCTAGGGGTTATCCCTGACATAACCCCCCCCTCAAAGGGCGCAACTCCGGGGCGCCACAGGAGGTCCAGGGCATCCCCCCCAGGGCACAATGTCCACCCCTCTCACTAAGAGGCTGGCACCTAAGTCCCGTGGGCAAGGTGGCCCGATGTCCCCGCTGAAGCGGGGCAGCGGAGACGGAGGCAGCCCGCCGTCCTGGCTGATGTAGGGCGGCGAAGGCAGTGGATGCTCGCCGTCCTCGGTGACGCAAGGCAGCGGAGACAGAAGAGGCTCGCCGTCCTCTATGCTGCTCGGCGGCGGAGGAAGAGGATGAACCTCGTGATCCTCGGCTGCACATGACGGCGGTGGCGGAGGAAGAGGATGGAGCTCGCGATCATCAGCGGCGCATGAAGGCGACGGCGGATGAAGAGGATGGAGCTCGCTATCCTCGGCGGCGCATGAAGGCGACGGCGGATGAAGAGG
>QMIH01002526.1:18763-37397 GCA_003987875.1 Clarias batrachus | reverse complement strand
ATATATAATACTGTGCAAAAAATCTTGATCTATTTTCTTTATATCAAATGGATTAAATGAAAGGAACATTGACAGATGTTTTACCGTAACAGACTGCAATGTGCGTAAAGATACCTTTTAAAAACAGATTGTTTATGAATAAACCTGAGCAACGACTTCATTTCCCCTCTCGTTTGTTCAAACCACTTAGCATTCAGCATCAGCAGTAAACTCCGTCTGATCACCTGTCATCATCTGCATCTGTTTCTCACTGGTTCGTTCCTTAAGTTAGATGTTTTAATTTTAGTGATCTATTTATATATGAATCACTTTGTGGCTTAACAAACAAAAAATATTCTGTGTTACCAGGACTGGACTGAACACGTGAGCCAAAAACTTCCATTGAAACTTGAAACTCCCCAAAAAAATCCTTCAGGAAGCTTGGAGAACTTTTCCTCAGAACTACATTAAAAAGACATGAAAGTCTGGCTCTGATCTGATCAGACCAAGGTACAGCCTGTTTGGTATAAATCTGTTTGGTCAAAAACAAAACAGCTTCTTTCCCAAAAGACACCATGCCCACTGGGAAGCCTGCTTTTCTTTAGCTCGGACTAAAGCAGTTTTTTCTGTGATGGCTTGTGACTGCAATTTCTTAATTGTTTAGTACTGAAATTCCCGTGAACACTTTTGTACCAGAGTATCTTTTGAACTTGGACTTCATGTCAACCCTGTTGAGTCAAGCTCCCCTGAATGTTTCTTCCTGTTCCTACAGTATCTCAGGGAGTTTTTCATTGTCACCATCACCCCAGCTTGCTCATCAGAGTCAAAATGATCATTATAATTTATGTTTTCCTTATATTTTTTCTAATTTATTTCCATATTTTTAATTCCATAACACTGCTTGTGAGAATGCTATACAAATAAAATTGAATTGAAGTTGAACTTTCAGATGACGGGTGTTCAAACAAGTTCACGAAGTTCAAGCAAGTCTAAATGCCACTGGATAGCTCCTTTAGGAGATGACTGTTAATCTCCACAGACATTTGCATCATGTGGTCTCGCTGCTAGGGAACCCGTATGAATTCAACATAATTGAATGTATAAATCCACTAAAATACCAAGGAGATAAAAGTAATTGCAAGAATGTCTAAGAAGACTGCCCCTTCCTGCTCTGTCTCTTGTGGAAGCACTTTTTCTGGATCGTTTAGTAAATTTGATTAAAGCTCAGTTTGCATAGGCACACCTTTTAAGTGCTTCGTCTATCTGTTTGTGTTCCCAGCCGAGTGGTACGTAGAGTTTTACTCACTCCAAGTTTGTGCTCCAGAGAATGATGAGACTTCAGTGTCTTGGCTTCTGTCTCTGTAGATGGGCTTGTAGTAGATTGGGGAAGATAACTGTGAGTAAACCAACAACAACAGGTGATAAACAGCCCCATGGACCCCTAAGTCATTAATAGAAATTTTCACAGCTAAAGCACAAACTATTCAACAGACGTGTAAATAAAGAGAGGGAACACAAGTCTTTTAGCATTTGTTGAAAAAGTTGAATGCTTAGTTGCTTACTTCAGGCAAATCAGCTTAAACAATCCTCTCTGTGCCTTTGTGCTTCACATATAACCTTGAATTAATCAAAGTAGATGTTTGCATAAGAGTGGGGGTGGAGGTGGGGAGGGGGTGTCTGACTATTTTAGTGACTCAATTTTTTTAATATCCTTCATCAAAATGAACAAATCTGTTTTGCGTCATTAAGTTTATTTCGTTCTTTTGACCAGAAATAAAATAAAATGTTACATTTTCAATAAACAGACCGCCAAGATGTCTACATACACATTTAAGTTCAAATATTTCAAGTCTATTTTTTATTTTAATTCTAATGTTCACAAATTGCAACCACTCTTCAGCTGATCTGTACTTTATGTCTTTATTTCTGTTCCACTTTTCTTTGAATCTACTTAAAAACAATTCCTAAATTACATTCACATTTACAATTACGGAAATTGGCAGATGCTTATATCCAAACGATTTGTAGAGGTCCTTTCATCCTGATCTTTATTCCAGACCATAGTAACGCTCTGACAATTACATCAGCCTAAACACTCTGTTGTGGAGAAATTGTAGTAGAGTAAGGGTTTGTTCACACTTGACATATTTGGTTTAATTAAAAACAAACGCTGGTAGGGCCCACAAGTAGCACAGTGGCAAAGTGCTCGCCCTATCATCTGATAATTGCTAATTTGATTCTGTAGCTTCTTGTAGCTGGGGGTCTCAAGAGAGCTGATTGGCCGAGCTCTGTCAGCTTAGCTCTCTCACATCAATCACGGCACATCAAGCTACATGGCATCACACAAGTAAAATAGCTCTGTCCGTCGAGTATGTTATGCTGCCCCAATGGTGCGTGAGCGAGCAGTTCAAAAACTGTCATAGTTGCAGTGTGATAGCCTTCATCCCTCACTGACTGGTAGTAGCCTTAAAGCCTCCTAATGTATGAATTGGATATGACTAAATTAGAGAGAAAATCTAGCATAAATTGAAAAAAACACTGTGAACACTGCCATCAGAATCATGGTGCGCACCAAGCAAGTGATGCAAGGCCACTTGAAAAGATGCGACTTGATTTGTTTCCAAACTAATTTTTGTGTGCTTTGATTAAATTGTGAATAAACATAATAAAAATTAACCACTGACCAAGTCTGCTTTGTTAGCCTGATCTTATAATGATTACTGAACCTGGTAATAATTGACTTTCACTGTCAACTCACAAACCCTGGTCAACTCTATATAAAGGACTCATATATAAAGGCAGCATTTGGATGAGCAAGCAGTGAGGAAAAGTCCCAGCTACGTCACACACAGGAGTTAGCAAGTTAGCAGTAGAAGTAGTTAGTAGTTAGCACACCCCTCCTCCCCTCGCCTTCTCACACACACACACACACACGCACGCACTCTCTGCTCTACAAAGAAACTCTGCTCTTTTGCGAGTCTTTTAAAAGGTAAAGTACAGGTTAATTTGTTTTATTTTTACTTTACAGCAGTGATTCTGTTAGTCTGCGCTCACACGAGTATCATTAGGGAGATTTCTTATTTATTTTCCCAATAAAACAGTGTTTCCGTTCTGTGTGTGCATGTGTGTGAAACTCAAATAAGAGAGGAGGAAGGGAGAGGGGAGGGGCTCAATCTTCCTCTCCTCTTACTTTAGCTTCACTCACACACAAACACACACATCCAGTAGTTAGTCAAGGGGAATGTCTATTACCGCTGCGTTCATGAAACGACCTCACACAAAGTGTGGTGCAAAGTGACATTATAATTCGACGCAGTTTTTAACTATGATTTAAGCTTAAGTCATAAAAAAGTCATATGTTGTATCGAAGAAATACTAGTGATGGTAATTTCCACATCAGACTACTTTATACAACAAGCATGAGAAATCAGTACCAGAGCTACTGACATTTACTGTACAATAATGAGTTGTTAAAAATTGGTTAAATTTTGTTTAGACAGACATTTGTAAAATAAAAAGTCTGATTTTGTAAAATAAAGAAAATATTCGCTCATGGTACCACTACTTTGGACTCATATTTTACATGGCCGTGGTGAAGTTGTCCTCCACCACAGACTACTGGAGACAGAGCAGTATTTTGACAGTACCCTTTCCAGCTACCGTCAAGTGGCTTCGAGATGGACCTCTTGTATTTGTGAAGTGGATGGACCCCCGAGAAGTATCTGTCTGTTCTACCGTCCATTCTGCTATACAGGAGACACTGTGCAGAGGAGGGTGAAATTACAAGGTACATGAACTACAAAGACATTTGTCCTGCACCTGTGACTGCGTACAACCAGCACATGGGGGGCAGTGACCTGTCTGATCAGCTCTTACAGTACTACACCACACAGCACAAAACAATGAAGTGGTACAGGAAGATTTTTTACTCTTCTTGGACAATGCTTTCATTTTGCATAAAGAACTATATGGTAACCTGTCCCATAAAGAGTTCATGGAACAACAAGAGATGCTGCCACTGCTGGTCGCAGGTTGTGTGTGCATTGCAAAGCAGTCCATGGCAAGCGGCAAAAACACCTTGGAGATGCCAAGCATGCAGCGTTCCCCTGTGTCTTCAGTTGAACAGGAACTGCTTTCARGASTGRCACAGGGATGTGTGACTGYASACACCATACACCCATTTTATCTTGCACTGTTCCTGTTTGCACCATTTTGCTTTGAATGTCTGTTTCAGTTTTTTTTTTCTTTTTTTTTCCTTTCTTTATCTTTCACTTTTTTACACTGAATGTCAGTTTATTTTGCTCTGTTCCATTGCAGTTTTACCCTGAATGTATGTTTTTGTAGGTTTTTTTTGTATCATTCACTGCTTTTGTTTGCATGATTTTACCCTGAATGTCTGTTTTTACATATTTTATTTATTTCAAGTTCAAGTCGGCTTTTATTGTCACTTCATTTTTCAGTACACAGTGAAACGAAACAACGTTCCTCCAGGAACAAGGTGCTACATGCAACATAAATTTACAAAATGATCTTGAACTGTTCCTAAATAAACTGTTGAACTGTTATTCTAAATAAACAAAGAAATATGTTTTTGTCCTGAAATTATTTTCTTGTAGCACTTCCCTCTGTCACAGACCTGACTGAAAGGTGTATTTATGCAGATCATTATTCGGGTCTTTGTCTTCTCTGGTGTGAAGTAGAGCGTTATTCATGGTCATTCACGCCTCCTCGCATACAGCTTTTTGAAAAACAAAAAGTGTCTTAGAAAATGTAAATGATATATTGTTTTCTGTTATTGAGTGATCAAGATGATTATCACATCATTTTGAAGTAAAAACTCTAGACTACAAGATCCAGGTAACAAAAGTCTTGTAAATAAATGTTATGTCACGGAATCGACGCAGGTCACAAGCTGTTACAGCTTCACCAAGGCTCGCGCTTGACCTATGATCACGCTATAGAATTCCTCACCCTAGCTCTCTCCAGCGAGTGGAATAGTCATGCTTTGGGTGATGTTTTCTTTGAAGGACTGACTTCTCTTGAGAACTTCTTTCATCAATCCAAGATCTCATGGATCTGGCCAGTGGAGTGGATTCCCATCTTCTGCTTCAGAGAGGGGCCAGGATTGCACCACCCAGAGTCCTCCCACGACCCAACCATGAGGAGGAATCAATACAACTGGGCAGAACCTGCGTCTCGCTAGAGGAGTGGCGGCACCACCGAGTGGAAGGAGCCTGCTTCTACTGCGGGAACTTGGATCATGTACTTAAGAACTGTCCAGTAAGGAGAAGGAGTCCTCTAATTCCACTGGGATCGCTAGAGGGCACTACTCCAAAGAGACCCCCAGACCAATGCCAACTGCTCCCCGTCTTCCTCATCAACGGACAATGCACCCACCTGGCGCAGACATTGATTGACTCCGGTTCGGACCGTAACTTAATCAACGCCGCCTCAGCCAAGGCCCTGGGAATCCCTGCTCTGCCTTTGGAGACCCATCTCAAGGTTCAGGCCATCAATGGGAGTCCACTCCCTTCTATCACTCACAGAACCCCTCTTTTCAGTCTACGGTTCTCAGGCAACCATTCTGAGCAGACGTCGCTATTTATCATGGAGGGATCTCATGCCACATTCGTCTTGGGCCTCCCCTGGTTGATCCGACTCAACCCACAGATTGACTGGGCCGGAAACGTGCCCCCTGAGTACCACGACCTCAAGGCTGTTTTCAGCAAATAGATCCCTTCTCTCAAAACGTGCGTTCTTAATGGCCAGATCTGTAAGGTGAGAAACCTCAATGGACAATGTACTGACTCCTCCATTATTGACTGTTACTGCTAAATGCTGTGTTTGAAGGTTTTTTTTTTTCGACCTGCGCAAATGTGTTTGTGTTAAAGCCAGTTCAGGCAAACTTGACGAATGCAGGAGCACACACACACACACACACACACACACACACACACACACACACACCTGTGACTTTGAAATGTTTACAGTAAATTTGCCGTAGAGAGTGTTTAGTTTTCTGAACATTACAAAACTGTCATGTCCCATAAAACAGTGCATCTTTAATAAGCAATAGTTACAATAGAACAAAGAAGGAAATAAGTGTTTGATGCATTGCAGTACTCTGTATTAACAAATGCCCTTAAAAACTTGACCCTGAACAGCCACTGGCTGGCTTTAGCAACAATTGTTGATTGTTTTCATTTTTTTTTGTATATATATTTTCAAATGTTATCTTTTAAAATATATATGTATAATTTGTAAAATGTATATATGAAAATGTATAATTTGTTGTGTCATCTGTTTACAGCGTTGGCTTAATTTGTGATTGAGATTAATTGAAATATTTTTTATTAGTAGTATAAGCCAGGCTTTAGCAACCTTGGACAAATCACAATATACTTTAAGCTCTCTTACACGCGCATGAGCTCAAGCTCTCTCTCTCTCTCTCTCTCTCTCTCTCGCACACACACATACACGCACACACAAATAGCACCTGAAATGATGATTGATGATTAATATTATTATTAATAGTACTGGTAGTACTGTAGTAGTAATCGAAGACAATATAAGCTCTCTCTCTCAAACACACAGCACATGAAATTGCGTAAAACCAAATGAAACTAGGGCAAAAATATAAGCAGTAAAAATACTGTAGTTTACTCGAGGTAAACTATCCATGTCCTGTGATAACAGGAGCTAAACCTCTGGAGCTTTTTAGTTGTTTTAGTATTGTTCTCAATTGTGAATGTTTATGGGGATTTAATCTGTCTCTGCTGCCGCATCTACTCACAGTTGTGATAAGTGATTAATGCCTCTCTATACCGCGCCATGTAACATCCGTATGGGCAGATATTTGTTCCAGATATTATGCGCCATTAATCAATTTGTTATGGCAATTTTTTATCATCAGCGGAAAAAAAACATCATCAAAAATATAATGAAAACAAACCCAAGCAGATCTTACATTTTGAGCTTTACTTTGCAGCAAAATATTATCTATCAGTGTATTAAATTGAACTAGATAAAATACACGGTAATGTAAAGTACATAGCCTGCATTTATATTCCGTATCTACAGCTATCGGTATAGATAAATTACAGATGTTACCCTGTCTTTAAGGAATATTAAGGATTTCTTGAAAAATATTGCAATAACTAATTTTATTTATTAAGTAATTAATTATTTTTAAATAGCATAAGCATCATGGGTTGTGAAAACCAGCTGCCAACCAGTAAAACAGAAAAGAACCTGACTGACCTGAGCTACTGTAATGATCTGTACGTATAACATTCTGTTAGCCATGGATGACAGCAAAGGTGCATACACTGCTGAGAACTGAAAACTCGGATCAAGTGACAGGGCATCAAAGGATCACAGTGTGCAGAGATTCCACAGCCACATCCAGGAGAGGCATCCACCACAAATTAAAGGACAACAACACCTGACTGTAACAGTGATGTCTCCCTTTCAAATGTGCTGAACAACTTCAAAGAACAAAATGCAACACACGGAAGGCAGCTGGTTTAAACAACATTTCTGGCAACATGATCATTTTGATCCATACATATTTTCTTGAACATTTCATACTCACTTCTATAATTTTCTTTTGATTGTGTAAAGCTGCTTTGCGACAATGAACATTGTTAATAGCACTATACAAATAAAACTAAATTGAATTAAACATGCGCAGAGGATGTGCAGATCAGCAGGGATGTTCTCATTGACATATTCAACCACTACCGTTATCTCTGTGCCAAAGACGTGTTTGTCTCCAGTGTCCTGTTGAACTTAAACCAAGAGCTTTGAAAGGCTCATTAAGAGGAACACCAAGAACCCACTGCCCCCATGCTGGACCTCCTTTAGTTTGTCTATCCCCCCCCCAACCACTGAAAAGATGGCACCAATGTCATCACTTTCCATCTGGCACTTACACAACTGGACAATAAGGACACTTATGTTTGAATGCTGTTTAAAGACTTCAGTTCAGTTTTTAGCACTTATATTCCTCAGCACCTGATCAGACAGCTGAGCCTCCTGAACCTGAACACCTCATGACTGTGCAGCAATGCACAGCTCTAATCATATCAGGTTTGCCTATGACACAACGGAACATACAAATGCCAGACAGGAGTAACCGTTTTTTTGTTTCTGAATCAGTGAAATCATCCACCTCTTAGCACCTAAGGAAACCTTGACTGATTTTCCAGCTGTTATATTTAAATGTTTGTCTGCAACTTTAAACTTTTGCATGTGCAACCTTGTGTGATTTGTTTCTTAGATTTTTTTATTAGTGTCTTTAAGTACACCTTACACCTTGTACAGCTGTATCACAGGAAGTTATAGAAACACAAACAATGGAAGTGAATTTCATAGTGTCCAGTTTCCTTTTAAGTCATGGGCCAACACTGAACTATACTTTATAAGCAAAGGTGGGTAGTAACGAGTAACATTTACTTTGTTACATTTACTTGAGTAACTCAAAAAATAAATGAAAAATAAATTACTTCTATTAATAGTTTTACTACATGCTACTTTTTACTTTTATTTGAGTAGGTTTGTGAAGAAGAAACACTCCTCTTACTCCGCTACATTCGGCTACACTTGACTCGTTACTTTTCTACCAATTATTCTACACATGCTGGTGGTAGAAATACCGTATGACTGTTTCACCAAACAGATGCAGCAACCATAATCATATGACTCCGTTTGAACAATCAGCCGCAATAACAATATGTGGGATGTTTTGTGGGAAAAAATCTTCAGCCGACATCCCTGGCATCATATACAAAGCATGTTACGCTTGCAAAGGAATAGCTTCAAACACCCCCAAAACATTAGGCTCCCACCCCCATTTTGAGAGTGGGGATGGTGATCTTAGGGTTGCAGGCTTCTCCTTTCTGAAGGCTACATCATTTACATCAATTAAATTTTTGTTTCACCTGAACATAAAACAGAAGACCAGAAGTCTTCTTCTTTGTCCAGATGAGCATTTGCAAAGACCAAGCAGGCTTTTGTGTGCCTTATCTGGAGAAGTGGTGTCCTCCTTGGTCTGCGTCCATGGTACCCAGTAGTGTGCAGTGTCCGGTGGACTGTCTACCTTGAGATGTTGCCACCAGCCATCCAGATTCATCAGGATGGCCTTGGTGGTGATCCTTGGATTCTCTTTTAATTCTCTCACTATCCTCTTGGCCAGCCCAAGTGTCACTTTGGCTTCCGACCACGTCCTCTGAGATTTTTCACAGTGCGGAACATCTTGTATTTTTTATTAATACTTTGCACTGTAGCCACTGGAACATAAAAACATTTACATATGGACTTATAGCCCTTTCCTTGTGAGCAGCTACAGTCTGTGTTATTTCCCGCGAAAAAAAACAGATGCTTAAAAAAAAAGTTACTTTAAGTCAGAATATGCCAAGGGGATGAATAATTTTGGGCTTGACTGGATATACACGCACACACACACTAATACATAATTATTATAATTAATAAAGGAGGTAATTGGACATTTACTCAGTTAGTACTTCAGTAGTCTTTTCACCGAATACTTTTTTACACTTACTTGAGTAATATTATTTTGAAGTACAGCAACTCTTACTTGAGTACACTTTTTGGCTCTTCTACCCACCCATTATCATTTCAAGCATTTCTCCATTGGAGAAACAAAATAGTGTTTTATGCTTTTCTGATATTGTGTAAACTTTCTCATGCCTCTATATCTATAAAACAACTACAATTCATTTTCCTCATTCCTTTTATGATAATCTTTATGTTTATATGGCATCTGACCAAACGCTTAAATATGCTTTCATTACTAATAATCAACAAAGATCATTAGACACCACCATAATGTGTGCAGTGTTTGGTATCTTTTAGCCAACCAGTAAATGTACTGAGGCACAGCTGACTTTTTGTTTTCTTTTTTTTTTCATTTTGACACCAACTATGATCTCTAAAAATGATACATAAATCATTTATAAATCCACAAAGTAAAACTTAAAACTATTAATGAATGTAACTTCTATAAGTTGTGCAAAATAATCTCCTTCATGAACATTTATCCAAAACCAGTGTAAGTGGAGTGGAAGTCAAGACTGCTGAGATACAAAGTTATATTCAGCGTGCTTCCACCAAAAGGTCTAAGTTTTAATCACAGCACCACCACCAGGCCAAAGAACACTACTGCTCGATCTCTCATTGGTAGAATGCCTTTTTTCTTTCTTTATGCTTCCTTCTGATGATCTTGTAATTCTTTACAATTCCTCGTACATATATATAGCATCTTACTTTTTTTTGCATACACACACAGTAGAGACTGTGTCTAAGAGTCTAAAATGATCCAAAAGTGAGTTTTGTGTAATTGAATCTCTTTAACTCATGTGAAATGTAGAGATAGTTGTTCATCTTTCCTTCATGCCTTCCTTCTTTTTGTTAAAAAAATATTTAAAAACAGCTTCACCATTCAGGTTAATAAAAATGTTCTTCATAAACTGCAAGACACATTATTCTATTTCTTTGTCTACTTTTATTTATTTAATTGGCCTTAAAGTAATTACATTATAGAATTGGATGATTAAAGGTGGTAAAACTGTCGAATTCCCAACACAATGAAATTAAGAAGTACAGGCCTTTAGAGTTTATTAGAGTGACTAATATACAGGGAAACACTTTATGATGAATATACAGTCCTAAACAGAATTATATTGTTATAGAGCTTTTCAAAGTAAAGATAGATTCAGTGTATGTTTATACAAAAAAAATTACGTCAGCTACATTAGCATCTTATCAACAAAACAAAATGTAAACACCTGAAAACAGTTCAGAAGATTGATTAGGACATTAGGAGACATCAGCTTTAGTATTGGGACACATTTAGGACAGTGAGGTAAAAAATTAATGTAAATATGATTTTTTCTTGACTATCACTTAAATTTAAATCTCATTGTGTTTTTCAGAATCAGGGGAGGAAAATACCTGAGTCATGGCTTCACTACTATTACTTTGGCATATTTCAACTATTGCAAATTAGATTCTACAAATATATATATATTTGACACCTTTGTAATATACAACTTTTTATACCTAATAATATACCTTTTTCTGTACAGCTGTTCAAGTCATCAATTTAATTTCATCAGTTAAAAGCATTTACTTATTAGCGAATGTTGACTACTGCACATTTTAAAGGCAGAGATAACCACTTGTGTTTTGTGTTTTGTGTTTTGTCTCCGGTGGGGACATGTAGTTTCTAGTTCCAGTCAAGTTTTGTGTCACAAGTGTTCTTGATTAGTTTCTTAATGAGTATTATTATTTAAACCCTAAAATCATGTTGTGTCTGTGTCTCACATCTGATGTTGTCATCGGTGTTTCATTCATAGTCTGTATTCTTCTTGTTTAGGTGATTGATGCTGTTCTAGTTATGTTATGTTTGTTATTATTTAAATAAATGTCTTCACTTGTAATTGAGTATGATACCGACACTTGTCCAGACTGGCAAAACTACTCACACTAAAATAACTACTTTCATTTTGAGCTCCAGATAAATACTTATTTCCTTCATGTTAATTTCCTTTCTCCTTGTTAAACACATATCCATCTGGTTGCACTCTCCAGTTGACTGTGATGTTCTCTGCTATCCCATGATCCTTCAGCTCCTGCTCAATCTGAAAAACAGGACTTTCATGCGTTAAAAACGTTAGCTTTGATGCTCTTGCTAACTTTTGAACTTTTCTGGACATAATAGTGTTCAAAGACATTTCTTAGCTTAGACAAGTGACTAGAGGTTCTGATAGTTATGTCCCTTTAAAAGGATGCAGCTTAGAGGAGTTTTAATTATTATCCCAATTACTTGATCACTAATTCTGGAAAACGATGCCACCTGGAGACAATAACGTTACACGTACAGTGTACAGTGTGGAACCACTTACTTCAAGAAGAGAGCATTTAGAGCCTGAAGGTAAGAATAAGGAAGGCCAAGAAGAAATACATGAGGAAACTGGAGTGGAAACTCCAACAAAGCAATGTGAGGAAGGTCTGGAGTGACATGAGAACCCTCACAGGTTTTAGGATGGCTGGCAGAGGGATTGAAGGAGGATGAATAAAGCAAATTACAGTAACTGAACATGTCTTTCGATATGTTGACCTCGGCAGCCCCGACACTACCTCCCTCAGACTCAACAGCTATGAGCGAGTAAACGTGTCACAGTCCAATTCAAACACAATGCAGAAGAGATCATTTCTGCCTTAAACTATATAATTCTTCTTTCTGAGTGTTAAACACTCAGAGCTACAAGTGAGATTCACAAAACAAAATTTCAAACCTTCCGTTTATATCAAAGATATTAGAAAAAGATAGTATCAGCCCAAATATGCACATTCTTGCAGGAAAACGATATCCTCGAGGAATTTCAGTCAGGTTTCAGGCCCCATCATAGTACAGAAACTGCACTAGTTAAAATTGCAAATGACATGTTTTTAGCTTCGGACCAAGGCTACATCTCAATTCTTGTCTTACTTGATCTTAGTGCTGCATTCGACACTATAGATCATGATATTCTCATAGATCGCTTACAAAATCACATTGGTATTCAGGGACAGGCGTTAAAATGGTTTAGATCCTACCTGTCTGATCGATTCCATTTTGTAGATCTGAATRGRGAACAGTCTGGTGTAATGCCAGTGAAATATGGGGTGCCACATGGGTCAGTTTTAGGACCTCTGCTGTTCTCAATATACATGCTTCCCTTGGGTAACATCATTAGAAGACATGGGATTAGTTTCCATTGTTATGCTGATGATACTCAGTTATACATCTCCATAAAACCAGATGAAATACCCAAATTGTCTAGACTAACTGARTGTATTCAAGATATAAAAGATTGGATGACCGATAATTTTCTTTTACTAAATTCAGATAAGGCAGAGATATTACTTATTGGCCCAAAAACCAGTACACACCAGCTCTCACAATTCAGCCTGTGTTTAGAAGGATGTACTGTTACCACCAGCTCGACAGTGAAAGACCTGGCTGTAATATTAGATAGTAATTTATCCTTTGAAAATCATATCTCCAACATCACAAAAACATCCTTTTTYCACCTTAGAAATATTGCCAAGCTTAGGAACATTTTATCTGTATCTGATGCAGAAAAGCTGGTTCATGCATTCATGACCTCYAGACTGGACKAYTGTAATGCAYTACTGGRTGGYKGTCCTGCATCCTCAATTAACAAGCTACAGTTAGTCCAAAATGCAGCCGCCAGGGTTCTCACTACATCCAGAAAATATGATCATATAACCCCAATATTATCATCCCTGCACTGGCTACCTGTTCAGTTTAGAATTAATTAGAAAATAGCATTACCTTACGTACAAGGCTCTAAACAGTCTAGCTCCCACATACCTAACCAGTCTTCTGATACGTTACAATCCACCACGCTCCTTAAGATCAGAAAACTCAGACTCAGACACAGTTTCCCAATTTAAAAGTAGACTCAAGATGTATCTCTTTAATCTGGCATACACATAATTAATTTCTTTACCTCATACTCCASTACATCTATCCTGAATGGCAACCACGCTAATTYTHTYCACCTGYTCTTTATTTTTCCACCCATCCCGAGGCATCTGGAGATTGTACCAGCTTCAGTAGACCGAGGCCGACCCTGCGAGAATCCTGAGGCATCCAGAGAAGGACCTGCTCCAGCTGGATTTTTTTTCATGTTGGTTTGGAACTATACATGCTGCTCCTGAGCTCCCAGTGATCCAGACCCCACCTGCCCTCTGCATCTGCTGACTCATCCCTGAGCTGAACTGGACTTTGTGTTAATTTACATAACTTCTGTTATATCGATCTTTCACTGCATAACACACATGATGTTATATAATTTCTGTTATCTGTTATCACCCAGATGAGGATGGGTTCCCTGTTGAGTCTGGTTCCTCTGGGTTTCTTCCTATTGCCATCTCAGGGAGTTTTTCCTTGCCAATGTCGCAGTCACCTTTGGCTTGCTCATCAGGGATCTCTTTATTACTGTATCTAGACACAAATGTTCTTTTATTTTTTGTGAAGCTGCTTTGAGACAATGACCATTGTTAAAAGTGCTATAGAAATAAAATTTAATTGCATTGAATGTCTGTTCTTTGCATTTTTGTGGTAAACTGCAGGTTAATTTGTTTCATTTTTACTTTATATTTTGTATTAATATTTTTTTGTATTTATTTTTTTGTCCTGTGGAACGAATAATTTGAGTTTCCGTTATTTCTTATGGGTTATTTCTTATGGGTTATTTCTTAAATTCGATTTGATTTATGAGTGTTTTTTGTTTACGAGCCTGCTTCCAGAACGAATTGTGTTCGTAATCCAAGGTTCCACTGTACCTGTTTAACATGGACATTTACAGACTTGTCACTGAATGATTTGCACTGACAAAGAGCCGTATAAGAACAGAGCAGCTGGCTCACCTAAAATAGATGCAGGATTATCCTTACTCAGATTTGGGCTCAGGATGTTGAACCGGCATTGTGATCCTCCTCTTTAATTTCTTACGCAGTGTAATCAGCACTCAACTGCACACGTAAAGTTCCAGAGCACATTGGCAGAAGTAGACTAATGATCATGAACACCCAGAGTTTTCTGGCTACATGAGTGGTACACATGATAAAATCTAAAGGCTCACTGTGGTAATGTTTACTTTGCTTAAATTCACTGCAAATAAGAAACTACATGCTACATTTAATTTAAATGTGTACTGTAATGTTAGTACTGTGATTGTAAATTTGTTTAATGTTTCACTTATATTTTATAAGGTTTTGCCGGCGATTATACAGTGCAACAGGGTGTTATTGGGATGTAAAAATGTAATTGTTAAAATGTTTTCATTATTTATAAAAAAAAAATTAGCTTGCTGTAATGGCGCGGGTCTCACAAAGGGCAGAATAAATACTCTGCAACAGGCTGAGGCGCAGCCAGGTGGACACGCAGTTATCAGGCAACGCCACTGCAAGGCAATCAATTCAAGGGTCCTGATACTTCTGCACATTGTGCGATCATTTAGGTAACACTGGTACCAAAGAAAGAAAGAAAGAAAGAAAAAGAAAGAAACATAGACAGATGCATGCTCAAGAGAGGAAGAGAGGCAAGGACCCAGCCTCTGTCTCCCGCCAGCGTGAGAGAGAGAGAGAGAAAGAGAGAGACACACCACAGTTCAGCTTTTAGTTTAAGTTCTTAATGCAAAACAGAAATTAAGAAACTCTCTCTCTCCTATAAATCCTCAGTTATGGCATTGGCTCCAGGTGGATTATTAGTTTCCATCGCCCTGTTTGTTCTCTCGTAGACAGCGGAACTCTGTTTATTTTGTTTTCAGTTTTCTTTTGTTTTATTTTTAAGTTTCTAATTAATAATCCCACGCCATCTCTAAACGGGAGGGTCCCATGCGTGTGACAAGCACTCTCACACACTCCTATTTCATTGATCTCCTCTGAAGCCCAGCATCGAGCTCTCCATACCGCACCACGTGACACCTACTGCATGTCATTCTCATAATAACGCAAAAACACAAGCACTGCTGAATGACATGGACAGCTGCTGACGCAGTAGAACATCCTGATAATGTTTGAATTTTATGGTCATTTACTTTAATTTAATTCAGGTAATAAATCCACTACAAATTTAAAGAACACAAAGTATTAGGTGACACAAAACCCTTAATGCTTAGCTTTTCTAATCACACATGATAAAATCTAAAGGATCACTGTGTTAATGTTTACTTTGCTTAAATTCCATCCTAATAAGATTTAATTTTAATTCTACATTTGTACTGTAATTTTAGCTGTAAAGGAGCTGCGGCTCATTGATCCTTGAGAGAATGAACTAAGGCCTGAGGCGTTGGTCTATAGTTATATAGCGCCACTCAGTGGTAAAAGCCAGCAAACACACAAACCCAAATGCTGTCACCGTGAGACATGTCGGTAAAACCAACACTCCGGTTGAGTCTCATCTGTATATTTTACTGTGTAAAGGTTTTAAACTGGCAGCTCTGCATTTTACCATTTTCCCTGAGAGGGCCAATAAGGTATTCTGATTCTGAAAGCTCCAGTAATGCTGCATAAACTAAATGCAGTCCAATTGTAATTGTAGTATAGTCTATAGGTGTCAGCTTAGTGAGACCCACCTGCTCCAAGATGGTCACCTTTGTTGAAGGATCATTCACATCCTGAATGGATTGAACCTTCACTCTGATGATTTGTAGTTTTTCTGTGATTACTAATTGTAGAAACATGAAGAGACACACACATATAAACATGACCACACAAATGTACATCATAAAATCAATCTATATACACATGAGGCAGAATGAAACTTTAACTTACTTGAGTAACAGAAGAAAGGCATTATGTCTGAGCACTGTGCATCAACAGCCATACCATTATTTAAATAACCACAATTTTCATTCCCCAGGGCATTATCAGGTTTTCCAAGCGTCCAGCTGATGGTAGAGAAGTTGTTTTTGTTTACCCACTTCCAGCTATATCTGATCAGACCAAACCAAGTCTGGCCAGAGACTAGTGCCAGTACATTTGAGTTTTCTGTTGGATTTGTGATGGTTGCCAGATCTGTATAATATGTTCTGCAGTAAGCTTGAGCATCCAGCCATGATTTTGTAGTAGAGATGTAAATGAACCTCTGACTGCCAGTTTTAGTGGCTGTAAAAATAATCAAATACATGATTACCACTTTTG
This sequence comes from Clarias batrachus, assembly GCA_003987875.1. Classification (NCBI taxonomy): domain Eukaryota; kingdom Metazoa; phylum Chordata; class Actinopteri; order Siluriformes; family Clariidae; genus Clarias; species Clarias batrachus. The sequence goes on along the minus strand of QMIH01002526.1, from coordinate 20,678 downwards.
ATCATAACATAAGTTATAATGGGCTTGCAAGGTACTCTGTAATCTAAATGAGTCTCTTAACAACCCCAGTAGCAAAGTTTGATCCATCAAAATATGTGAAGTTAACTGTGCTTGAACCTGATTTTCAGGATTGCAATAACAAATGCTATAACACATTGATTCACCAGGCAGCATTAAATGAATGTGTGGCAGGAAAACCTAAAAGGCCTGAGGGTGAGTCAAAAATGCTCTGCACTCTTATCGGTGCTTTGCATCCAAGGCTCACGTGTCCCCAATCACTGCTGTGCAGGTGTGAACATGTTACCTCAGTTCATCTGTAACTGTGGTGCGAGCAAAAATTGACGCCCCACTTGTGATTTGCACAAAAGAAGAGCAGTGTGAGGATATGAAGAAGGGGTTGGATATCTGCAAATAAAATCCTGAGTGATGCTCCAAAGAAGGTGAAAGTTTCTTAAAGAGAATCATAACTGGTGACAAGACACAGATTCATCACTACCAGTCTGAGAATAAACGGCAGAGAACAGAAACATTCTCAATCACCGACCGAGAAAAAGTTTAAAAGTCAACCATCAGATGGAAAACCCATCAAGTTACAAAAAACTTAGTTTTCTGGGATTCTCAAGGGCCAAAAGTATTGGAACATTATTAGGAAAAACGTCCAACAATCAACACTGCTCGTTACAGTGAGACACTTTTTGAAGAGCTGAAGACTAAACTTAGGATTAAACACAGAGGGCTGATATCCGAGGGCGTTCTGATCACATCTCACACTTTTGCCCACAAACTGATGTGTTAAAGCGTCCTCCCTATAGTCCTGATCACGCTCCATCACACTTTCACCCGTTTGGTCTCCTGAAAGCAGTCCTAGGAGGGAGAATAATCACTTCTGATAAAGATCTGAGGCCGCCGGAGAATTCGTAGCTTGCAGCTCAGACTAAAACATTTTTAATATACCAACAGCATATGCATGGTTATTGAAAAAAAGAAAAAAAATATGTCACTAAAATAAGACCACAAAGCACATTCGTGTATACAAGACTTTTGTAGATCTTGTAGCCTTAAGTTATTCCTTCAAAATGATGTGACAATCATCCGGCTCACTCATTCACAGAAAACAATATAGTCATTTATATTTTTAAAAACATGTTTTGTTTAGAAAGTATGCTGTATGTGAGGAGGCGTGAATGATCATGAATAATGCTGTAATTCACACCAGAGAAGACAAAGACCCGAATAATGAGCAGAAAATAATTGGAGGACAAAAATATATTTCTTTGTTTTTAGTTTATTTAGAATAATTCAAGATTCACTTGCAAGAATCCCAGGAACAGTTCATAAATAAAAAAAATGTAAAAACTGACATTCAGAGTAAAATGGTACAAATAAAAACATTAGCACAGGACATGGAAATGTCTTTGTAGTCAATGTAGTATGTAATTTCCCTCTTGTATGAACAGAATAGTAAGCAGGTATTTTAGGAGCTTTAGACTTGTGTAGAAACTGTCCATGTACACATTCATTTTCACTGTCACAACTAAAAAATCAATAAAAAATAAAAAATAATGCTGATTATAATGTACATTAGTTTATTATTATCATATATACAGTGAGTACGGAAAGTATTCAGACCCCCTTAAATTTGTCACTCTTTGTTATATGGCAGTCATTTGCTAAAATCATTTTGACAAAATTGTACAGACAAAATTGTTGGTACCCTTCGGTCAATGTAAGAAAAACTCACAATGGTCACAGAAATAACTTTAATCTGACAGAAGTAATAATAAATAAGAATTCTATGAATGTTAACCAATGAAAGTCAGACATTGCTTTTCAGCCATGCTTCAACGGAATTATAAAAAAAATGAAAACTCAAAAACTCATGGAACAGGCCTGGACAAAAATGATGGTACCCCTA